>JXWZ01004846.1:0-37600 GCA_000956215.1 Anopheles farauti No. 4 | reverse complement strand
CAGTTCAACCCAGTTTAAGCGGAGCGTGTTTAACCAAGGGCCTGTCGGCAGAAGTAGTAGATCGCAGATATCGATCGTAGAAAAATTCTGCTACGTCAATGGGGCATCTTCGTCCGTTCAATTCATCCCCTGGAAAGGAACCGCGATGAAAAAAAAAACGGTCGGAGCAATCGACTCGGAACGAGAAAAAGATTTTCATCGATTTTATCTTGAAATGCAATTTAACCGTTTCGGAGTCGCGTGAAATATGCACAGCATTTTCTACCCATCTTTCGTTACCTCTCTGGAGTAATCGATCGGATGACACTCGATAGCCATCGAGAAAATGGAAATCGAAATTTTAATATACAGAACGAAGAAAATGCAAACGATGGTTTGCAAGAGAGGGATGAATGCACTTTTACCAAAGTAAGATATCAAGTAGAATAAAAAAAAAAACACTTATCGCATCATGCATATCATTTCGCCAAACACGTGTAACAGTCGCAGCCGGCAGAGTGTTGCAAAATAATGAATGAGCCTGTTTAATTGGGGCTCTGCCGGTGCACTACGGGCAAAACAATCTGTTTTTAATGACACAAACGTGCGGAAACCAAAAACCAAATGCTGCCCGATGATGCTGGCGATCGAAATTAATAGTGCAAACTGAAGCTGCAGCAAATGGTGTACAAAAAGCAAACGAAATGTTACCGATGGTAATTAAGAACACATAATGACCGGGAGAAGTTGAACCGCAATAAACAACAGAACAACCGTTCTCTCCTCTATAGAATTTTGAAATGGTTTTTTTTTCGTATACTTACCAGCCGGAAGTATATTATCATAAAAATAAACGAGTTGCGTTTTTGCGTTGTTGTGTAGAGTGTTGAATTTTAAACCAAACACGTTACAAGAGTAAAGCATAGCGCGTGGTCTGTTTAAAAAGGATACGAAGCAAAACATACGTACTGAACATTTATTATGTATCTTCACTTACAAACAGACACACGCCATAGTATCCGCTTCCTTGAGACTTACATTGACCCCAAAAAAAAAAGAGATAAAACTCAGAGAGGTTTATCCTCCACCCAACCAGAATTTTTTTTTGAAACTTTTCTCCCCTATGATTTTCTAAAAGAACCCCTTAAAAGAACCAACCACTGATATCGTACCCCTCTGCCATTACGATAAACTGAGATTTTTTTTAACCGTGTCTCACCATCGAGCTGCTGGCGCTTATGGTTCTGCTGCTGTCCTGGCATTCCGTGGAATGAAGAACATTTATTGCTGCACACATATCCCATCATCGTCGTCATCACGCGAAGCGAAACGAAGCTCGATGAACTCGGGCAAATCCTTGCCCCGAAAACTGCTCCACTCGTAACACGTGGACCGGACCGTCCTGGTAGCATAGAAGCTTCTCCCAACTTTACCTCATCGTACAGCGGTCTTTCATGGATGTACGCTTCTGGCGAGAAGTTATGAATATTTTCCACCATTGTTATGATATTCCACCACTTTATCTTTGGCGTAGGGTGCTTTACACCGCTGGTACCGGTGGCACACATTTCTTTCCGAATACTCGGGCTGAGAACAGTGGGTTTCCCATCGTCCCATCTACACGTTTTCCCAAGTGCTGATTGAATATTTGTTCGACTTGAGCGCACATTGTTTGTGGGTGTGTCGAGAGAAGAAAATGCACGAAAAACACTCATGGTTGGCATAGTAGTCGGTCACTCTGTTTTTCATTCTGCCCACCCAGTCCGGTACATGGTAAGGATTCTTATTTATATGCAACCGCTGTAAAAGCATTCTTTCCCAGAACACTGCGCTAGACAGCGTCTCTTGGTCTATCGTAGAGTTTTAGTACGAATAATAAATTGAATTAAAAAATTTTTCTTTGAAATGGAAAATCTCTATGATGTAACATTCTAAAATCAAGTAAAACTTTAGAAGTTTAATGTGTTTGTTGTGTTTTAAGTATGTGTTTTAGGTAGAACCCCAAATCATCTCTAGCACATCTTTGGGCAATTTAACATAATGAGGAAGTGTTATTGATTGTATACAAATATTTCACACTAACATTACAGTACTTAATTTAATATATTTAAAAAAACACATGTTTTACCCTTTCGTTTAAAATTTTTTCTTGTTTAAACACACATTCCTTAGGAGAAAAATGATTTTGGATAGCGAGATAATAGTCAAAAATTTTCAGAATAGTAACATAACATACGTACCGAACATGACTAAATTTTAAGGGTTATTGTTTAGAGGTGAGGTAGTAAACAAGCTGTATACTTTAGCTACAAATTGAAAGCAATGTTTATGTGGGTGGAATGGGTTCCGGTATAAAACAACACGCTGCTGCAAGGTATGGACACCTCAAACCCAACAGAAAGAAAGCAAGTGTGTTTGACAAAAGCACGCATGTTTAACATTATATCCAAAACAAGACATAAAAATGCCACAAAGGAAGTGGCTCTTTCTCTCTACCTGGTCCTCCATTAAAACGTCACAACCCTGACCCATCACAAAGCTGAAGCACATTCCAGTCACGTTCCAATGTTCCGGGTTTAAAGTTAGAATATCATGCCGGGGATTGATTTTAAAGAGTGGAATTCGTGTTCTCTGAAAACAACGAAATATAAATGGCGGCACGCGATCAGCTCTATTCAATCCCTTCCAAAAGCAATACAAATATGTGTGTGAAAATAGAATCAATGCACCCACGCGGATGCCAATGATGACTATCTTTCTTTTGCAGGGACGGCAAAAACGAAAAAAAAACAACACGCAACGTTCTAAACATATCCGTGAAAATCCTCTTACCGGTTTGAGTGTACAATCGAGTGTACTTTCGTTAAGTGCTTTGGAATGGTTGCTCGAAAAAGATATTTAAGCGCAGCGGAATGAACAACACCATCGAATTCCGTTGACGATGATGCTGGCTGTGCAATATCTTGTGCAATCGAATGTTGGCTGCAGGTATGATCTGGTGAAGGATTTTCCACAAACGATAAAAAATGCGGAAAAACGAAACGAAAAACAAACGCTCGACCGACATCAAACGGAACACGGGCGCACTAGATGCGCTGTGGCAGACGCCATTAAGCGTCAAAAGATAGATATCCTGGGAGAACCGGATTGGCTGGGAAAACTTCGGCGTGTTCCTCGAGAGCGGTATGTCCGAAAAATCTCATCACGAGATTCATGAGCGGTTTGATGGAAGATGGGCTATGGGAGGCGATTTTTTTTGTTCGTACAAATCCGATCGGCGGCAACGGCACGGAAGCAACAGCAAAGAAAAATCTATCACAAACCAAAGAACCTGCCGTTGAAGGTGATTTTCTCGAGATGAATGAAGCTACATACGTAAGCCGGAATGGAAATGTGGTCTCTCTCGGCAATAACAAAATGCAATGATTTTGAGTCGTAGTTTCCAGTCAAAAGTGCAATTTTTAGTTCCTGCTACGGACGCCGCGGCGGATCTGCACAAGTTTTCGGAACCCAACCCCCAACGGGATTTTCAATTTGCACTCGAGAGATCACACCGCACCGGACGGTTTTTATGATTCGGATTTCAGAAATCTCCGGATCGTACGTATGTGTGTGTGTGTGGCGGTGCAAGCGATTTTTCCTGTGTCGTATACTGCTCATACCACATTTCCACCAGCGAACCAGCAGCAGCTTCTGACTCTGGCGCTGACTCCGATTATTCAAAGTGAAGTGCCCGCTGCACTTTTGGCTTTTCGGGAGCAAAAGTCGTTCTTCTACATCAACAATTGCACATTTCTCTCGGTCTCGTTGGACGGTTCCGGCGTTTTTTTTTGTTTCGGATTTCTTTTATCTTCTCCACCCCGTGCCCGGGTTTTGCTGTCTTCTAGTTTTCATTTGACCGGAAGCGATAAAGCAACCACGGACGAAACACAGCGGTACACAAATTCTTCAACTAGCCTCCATGTTCGTAATGTTCGGAAAGAGGAAAAGTTGTGTTTTTTTTTTTTATTTATTGTTGCTCATACCTAATTCTCGCTCACTACTCCGGATCGTGCTGCTTTTGCATGCTGTTGTGCTGGCCCGTCGTCAGTGAAGCTGGGTCACTATTACTACCTCTTCTGTAGCGTTAAAAAACCCACCGGAATGTTCCTGTGTGGCTGTTGTTCCGCCGGTGCTTTCGTGCGAGAAGAATCGTTGCGCAACAACACTCGGTAAAACGAACTTATTCTCCAACAAATGTGCTCGTTCTTTATAAAGCTTCTTTATTTCTTCTCGTCTGCCCGCGGAACGGAAATCGACGGGTAAAGTTTGCTGCCGATGGCTTGTTTTGGGATGGCGAAATCAAGTTAGGTGGAGGATATTTTCTTCCATCGTCCATTTGCAGCGTGAGTGACGTTGTTCCGTCAAGTGCGCTTGATTGGTGGATGAATTGCCGATCGTTAGTGATTTCTTAAGATTTTTATTCTTACTTTGAGAAAAAAAGGATCCGAAGGAAACCCAAATGAAAATGTTCCTCTCGCCCACGGGAAAGAGAGGTGGGCATGACAGTTAACATCACAATTTACTGTTAGTCGTCGATTGTTGAATCAAATAATCTTCAATACAAAAGGGTTACTGGACAAAGAAACAGTTAATGAGCCAAAAAGAAGCTAATGATAGTTTTTTTTATTCTTATTAAAAGTTTATTAAATAGTTCATTTAGGAGTGAGTTAAAGATGAAGAACTTGGTACACCCGTGTAAATCAATCATCAATCGATCGAGCTCTTTATTTTATTCGTATACATTTTTACACGAGACTATTATAAGATCTTCAGACAATATGTACCGATCATTGAATCGTAAAAAAACGATCGTAATTATACTAACCGCGATTAACATAAATTGTACTCAAAAAAAATGCTCTCCATAGACAAATCCCCACCAATCAGATATGGTATGTAGCTGATGATGACATAAAAAAATCGAACTTATTTCCAACGGGTTGACGTAGGCTACTTTTAGCATCACTGCTTGGAATAGCAAATGCATATTTATTGCTCTTCCATGCCCGGTTATCCTTTCGAGTGTGAACATGATTAATTCAATTCAATTTATCTCGTTACGCTATCGCGACATGCTTTACGCATAAACTTCACTAACATGCTGTCTCTCCAACGCACTCGGATATTAACATTTATGTTAAGTATTCCCTTGTATGGTCAGGCATCCAACAAAAAAAATGAACCGTAATCATCATAAATGACAACGACCGGGAGTACCCGTCGATCCGTACCGCGTGATCGGTCTGACACATCCTGACCCGTCAGACAACAAATGTGTATTTGGAATAGAGAAAGCGTCTATGCATAATTCAAGCGGTCAATCAAAAATCGAGAATGCCAATTTTTGTGCTTGCACATCCAGCGTTCAGCGTTGTCACCTGGTGCGGTAATTCGACAGGAACGATGAGAGGTATATCCATATTTTAGACACTGCGCGCTCTATGAATCGCTGTATCCCCGTATGCGAGCGGCTAATTATCATTCGTCACCGTGTCCGAATACTGTGTATTTGTGTGTAAGTACACGTGTGTTTCCGAGGAGCCTATGACAGAACCTTTTCCGATAGAAGCGCGATGAATTGGCAGCTTCAACGCTTCGGGAGTATATCTCCCGCCGCAGGCATGTAGGCGACGGTATCCGTCTGGCGGTCAGGACGATTCCTGTTCACCCTACACACGCGTCCATTATCCCGCATGGCATGCAGTGGTGTGATTGAATAATGAATTTTTGCTGTGCGAACATTTGCGACCACAGTCGCACCGGCAACGGGCGTAATGAACGTTCAGCCCTCAGCTCCAGGGACTTTCGATGGCCACCGGGATGTGTTGTTGTTGTGGGAATAATTCAACTCACACCGGCACAACGGGGCAGGTGTAGAACAAAAAAAATAAAACAAAAATCTGCGGTAAACCAACAAAATTGTTCGGTTTCTGGATGCATTTAAATGAAGCGGAAATTAGCTAGTGCCGCTCACCGGTGATGCGGTTTAAATAAATACGTCAAGCGTAAACAAAAATACTTGCCCTCTCACCGTTCTCACCCACAAATTGCTGAGCTAAAATCGTTCATTATCCCGTTTTTTTTCTGTATTTTCAAACTCAACTCACCACTCTGCATGCAGCATGTTAGTCGACACGGTAGCCGGTAGAGCTTAAGTGCCGCGGGCGGATAAGTTTGCTGTTTGAATTTTAATATTTGATTATTACATCGCTGCCCTTTTGACTGGAGCGGGGAGTGCTCGGATCCGATGTTTGCTATTTTATCGGACGGGTCGTAACTAGGACGCAACGAAGTGGAAGAATTTCTAAAAAAATTAACAACACAAATAAACAAACACGAGTTTTCATCGCTCGGTGTAAACACTGCCGACGCAATTTCGTGCAGTTCAAGCGCAACATTATTGAAAATAAAATATTTCGTTTTTAGTTTTAGAACGTTTTTTTTTATTTTGAGGAAATTGCACACCCCCGTTCGAGATACTGTTGAGCTTAATCGTAAGATGAACTGCTTAGTGCAGCGTCTTTAAAACAAAAAGACACGAGCTTAATAGAAAATGGTATAAGCAAAGCTTTGGTTAAAGAATTTCATTTCCATTATAACCAATAAAGTGATGCATGTGACATGCATTTTGTCAATATATTTTACTTATTTCTGCGTATAATTTTACAAAAAATAAAATAAAAATATCAACGCCAACACATGAAGAATTCAATGTAAGCGTTTGCTTTCAACTGTTAATGAAACATATTTGTTTTACTCCGATAAATTTGAAATGTAGAAAATTAAATTAGCCTATAACATTTTTAAACAAAAACTTGGATTTCTCAGCAAAACCTGCTATATTTTAATGACCATTTATATAATATAAACGAAAATTTTATAAAAAAAACCTCGTTCAAATTCACTCGATGGCGAAACAGACAGTTAGACCGAGGCCGATAAATTGTGTTAAAAAAAATTATTTCAAAAATATTAACTTCATTATGTTTTTTTTGTACGTTAACATTGTTTCAATAAAAAGGAAATACTAATTAACTCGTGTCACGTAAGAAATAAGCACCACAAGATCCGAACTAAACGGACGCACGAAAACGCTTCAACACTTTATTGTTCGCTTAGTACACACACTTCACATGCTTTACCACTACTTATCGTCACTAGATTTTGCGCCTGGTGTACTCCTGCTGTTCGACAGTTGCTGCTGCTGCTGATCGAGCTGCAACTGCAGCTTGTGCACATCACTTTCGAGTCGATGCACCAACTCGACCAACCTAAGGTTGTCGATCGACACATTCCGCACTATCTCCTCTTCCCGTGCAAGCTTTGCCGCCTGCCGGTCGTACATGAAGTCGAGCAGCGTGTACGTGCAGCAGATCTCACTGATCCACCGGTCGCGACAATTGCCATCCTTACGCACGACCAGCACCTTGCGTGCGTCAATGTATTGCATGGTTGCTTGCAGCCAGCTGCAACTCCATGGGTTCTTGCGCAGGGACACCACCGTCACGCCCGGGAACGATTCCTCGAAGTACGGCACGAACGCCAGCTTGTTCTTGCTCAGCGAGAGTGTCTGTAGCTTCGGAAACTGTAGCGCCGCCCGCGAATCGATCGTCTTGATGCGATTGTCGTAGATTGAGAGGATCTTCAGCGTGGTGGACGCGTTCGCGAACAGCTCCAGATCGAAGTGTTCGAGCGAGTTGTTGTACAGATATAGCTTCTCCAGCCCAACTAGGAAGCGTATGTTGCGCGGCACACTCACCAACCCATTGTGCACGATCGTCAGCACCTTCAGCTCGCGATTGTCGACCGGTTCGACGTCGAACTCGGACAGCCCATTGCGCTGGACGTTGATTTCCGTGAGGTTCGTCAGCGGTATGAACAGATTCTTGATGCTGGTGCTGTTGTACACGTGCAGCTGTCTGGTGTTACCGAGCAGCGCGAAGACATCCTTCCCGAAGTACGGTATAGCGCCGGACTTGATCAGCAGCGTCGGGTGCTGGGGAAATTGGACGCGCGTTTCGGCACTCCCCGATGGAGGACCGATAACGTTCGTGGACACGTCGAGATGAACGTTCTCGATGAAGCAAAATCCGGCCTCGTTTATGAGCGAACACTTGTAGTGCTTCGGCTGGGCCCGGCACATGCCACCAGTGAAGGTTAGCAGCACGAACGCCGTCTGCAGCAGAGGCGAAATCCGGCAAATCATCTTCGACAGAGAGGGAGAGAGAGAGCGTTACAGAACCACAGTAAAACACGGAACCGACAGCGGCGAAATGCAAAAGGAGACTGCGGGAATGCAGCACACTTGTCTCAGTAGATGTGGTTTCTGTGAAACCTTATCAGCAAGGAACAGACGCTTCTCTGCTACTACGTACGTGACGTCAACGCCGGGGAATAGGTCGCACCGGCAACAAGAGCCGCACGGAACGGGAAGAAACTAGACGATGTCATATAAGAAGCAAGAAAAAAAAAGGTCCACAAACACTCATACGGAGTTCTGTTCGAATTTCAATTGCACGGTAGTAAGGATACGAGTTTATACTACCTATTTGTGTGTATCGACGAATTCAGTTGTACACAGAGCAAGCTTTGGAAAGGTACCAGCGAGAACCGATCTACCCTGCTTGGGAGGGGGGTACGTACTTACTATCAGCATACCGTCGAAGCATCTCGCCGCATCGGATAACGACCCTGTCTCTTTAGCTGGACATGATAAGCTTCCCCAGCGGGTAGTTTAACAAATATTTCTCTGTATTAAGCACACACTTGTAAATACTGGAGCGATGCTACGTGTAAGATTCCGCTCGCTTATCTGGGAGGGGAGGACGATCGCGTCGTTCTAGGCGATGGCTCGACACGGCACCCAGAACATCGCACACCGATCTGGTACTCGGCGGTATCAGGCAGTGCACGCCGACAGATACGTTGCCTGATAACGAGACACGACGAATGGCTTTGCCCTGCGTCCGACAAGCTGCCGCGCTCCGCACCGAACATGAAACATCGCCGCGCGAGAAAGTTGAAAAGTTCATCGTTGCTTCCTTCGCGGTACGACGCGGAACGTGGGTCGAGAACGATATGGCATGGCTTTAGGAGGACGGTGGGAGTATTTAATTCATTAAAACTTTCCACCGTAAGCAATCTGGGCGGCGAATGCTAGGAAAAACACTTTTTACCTCGCTCGACGGGTAAGATTTTGTTCTGGTACGCGAAACTGAGCCTTTGAAGCTCTCGCAATGCTTTCCGAACCTGAACATCGCGATTTTTTCTCAGGGGTAGTTGTTTGTACAAGTGTTGTATTCTTTTCTAACATTCACAATTATCATTAGAGGATTGCTTTAGATTTGAAACCTTTTAAAAACTTGTTATCCTAAGAAGCACAATTTGCTAGAGGTTCTGGTAGCTTGGATATCGCGTAGAGTTAAAAAGGTTAAAAAAGACTTTTGGACAGCAATTATGAGCGAGATAGTTTGAAACAATACCAACACAGTTAATGCAATGCTAGAAAGCTCAAGCGTTGAAACTTGAAATCAATGAAAAGAATAAATAATTATATTTTTCCAAGGCTAAAAAACAAAACTAACAAGAGAAAAAATACTATGATTCATTTCAACATTGAACGTCTCTTTCAGCCGTGAAAGCCCATTAGAAATCAGAACCTAGGTACTGGAAATGTGGACAATAAATAGAATGCATCAGACAACTTATAGGACCAACCCGTTTGTGGAATGTTGTAATTATACGCTGAGTGTGCAGATTTTACAACCCTCGTACCGTTCTCATACTTATCGAGTTCATTAAGGAAAGCCCTGGACCTGTTTGCCTCAGGCCAAACTCGGGGCCGAACTGATTTCCATTCCGGTGTGTATTAGGGCAGGACATTCCTTCTCAAATTTAGCCAAACAAGATTGTTGTCAAAAACAACAGCAGTTGATAAACAAACTACAACGGAGCACAACGTTCAACGCAAAATGCGGCAGCAACTAGATAGTGAGCTTGTTTTATTTACCAACCCCTCCGGTACAAAAGCGCGCTACCATCGAAGTCGGGTTTGTGAATGCTTGGTGCAAAGTTTATGTCTACTCCTGCGCCAGCTCTGCGAACGTAATCGGGTGGTGATACAACCAAGCACCGGAAAAGCTCGCTCAAACGAAGCTCCATTCTTTTTGCGTTGTGCGGGCGGCTCGGTGATTCTGTGGCGACTGGCGCGTAGCCGAAAATTGAAATTGAAATTAAGATAAAGTTTAAATTTAATTAGATTTTATCACACTTTACCATCGCCTTCCGACCACCCAGAAACACGAGCATTCACACGGTCCACATAAACTTAGGCACAACAGGAAGGAAGCAAAAAGGATTTTTATAAGTTTTCGAAATCCCAGCCCCACGGTAACGGATGCGGCGGAATCTTTTCGACGACAGTGTTGAGAACGAAGTTGCACTCTTCCGAAAAACCCGCTGCCAAATATGCACAGCAGAGATTAAGTAAGTTTGGTTTCAATTTTAATCCGACCTATGGCCTGAGCTGAACGATCTGTGCAGAGGAGTGATGTGCTTGGTAAATGAGAAGGATTATGATTGTCTCCGGCGTGTCAAACACGAAGTTAAACGATCAGATAGTGTCTGGGGTGGATGGCAACGACTAGAGTTTTTCACTGTGTGAAGAAAACAGTCATCACAGGCGCGGTGGGGCTTGGTAATCGTTTTGGTCTGAAGTTCGAACGACTACCACCAGCAATCATTGGGGCAGAAGGGGATGAAGATGTAGAAATAGTGTGACATCGCTTGAAAAAGCAGCAAATATCGGTCCAGACAGAATACGCTGCTTACACTCTATTAACTTACGTTGAAAAGAATCAGATTTAACATAGCTTCATTGGCTTGATGATGCAGTCATTTCCGTTCAGACGCAAAGAATAAGTTACTTAATTTCAACTGATTATATCTCATTGTTTGCTAATAAACTTTCCATGACTCTCTCACTCCGGCTCTCACCCTGTGTAAAATCAGGACAACTAAAATACAGGAGACAGAATGACGATGATGAGCGAATTTAATCCAACTAACCAGCGAATTTAATCCAATTCCCCTAACACTTCGGCATGCCGTAAAACTTCCGAAATGGGGGGTTCAAATTACAGTGGGATATGGGCCAAAGCTCTGCTTGCTTTCACATTTGCATATGCGACGGATCCAAGCAGCCAAAGCCCGAATCCTTCAAACCAAAAACCTTGCATGCACCTCCGCCCCTTCAAACGATAACGTCTAACCCGGCACTTAATAAGAACATTCCAGGCTAAGACAGGCGTAAATTAAATTCTTATCCATCGCCTTCCTACCCTGGATCGACCTGTCCACGGCCGTTTCATGCGCTCAAGCGGCACACACAATTAAATGCCTGAATGGAATAATTTACAGTTCATCGATTTACCGCCCAGTAAGGGTGTGGACATCGTTAAAAGGGGGTTTCAGCAGCCAGTCGAGCGTCTCCCTGTGTGGCACCTGTGTGCTTCGGAAGGAATTTAACGAAACTGTGCTGGAGGATAATTCTAGGTCATCGCCGACATGTTGCAACAGCCGTTCGATGCTTTCTCACGCTTTCGTATGAGCAGACGTTACGAGTCTCTCGCATCATGATGTCGATGTGATCTATGCAATAGGGTAGCAGAAGGGAAGAGGCAAGGGATATCATGGTCATTTCCCAGGATGGGTCACTCGCTTGTCAGGTCGTTTCGGTTCGAGAGCCCAGAGCCCAAGCGAGATGTTTCTTCCTGACCGATTGTGTCACATGCACACCTTTCCCTTCTGACACCGGATGCGGCATGAAGCAGGATGACCCTAACCGGACTCGTTACGGCCATTCCATCGCTTCGTTCCACTAGCGACGGTTGGCTGGTTGACGAAAGTGCGCTAAATTGCTAGTCTGCTGCAGCAGGCTACGAAACGAGTTACAGAGGACTCTCAAGCGTAAGATAAAATGGGGCGAACAGCAGGAAAATCGTTGTTTCGAGCGTTATACGATAAGCACCCGTACACGATTTAGGATCACAGGTGTTTGGGACGATGGACAAATAGATACAATTTTCGAAAAAAATAGGTCGCAAAAGATCCATTAAATGAGTTTTGAAAGCGAACATAATTTAAACATGCAACCGTGCGCATACAACAATGGCAAACATTTTAGTCGCATGATGGACACATAGTTGAACCTTAGTCTTCCAATTTTTTTCATAACAAATGTTATGTCGGTAAAAGTTGTTTCAAAAAAATCTTCTGATATTTCGCCAAGTAACACTAAAAAGTTATTTTGCTCCCCCATTTTTGCTGATGAATCTGTCCGTTGAGTTAAAAAAATAACTCAACTGATAGCATAAATATTGTTGGTTTGCCATTTTCATAATATCTGCCATTCTGGAATAACTGCAATGAACCGTTTGTCACTATCTTACATTCACATTAATCGTTTTAACGAGATCTAAAAGTCCACTTACCTAGTGATCGGTGAGCTGTCCATATACTGGGCGAGACAGAATATGCTGAATATGCAGGTCAGTCCGAGCAATATCACGAAAATACGCATCTTGCCGATGTAGCACCAGCAAATCACCGGCTTACACGCACTCCGGTCAACACCGCCGCCACTTCCGCTAACGTTGAAGCTGGCAACGCTTCCGTTACTACTGTAGCCACCAACTGCACTGTAACCGCTGTGTCGGCTGCGGCTACTCGCACTACCGGGCAGTCCTGCACCGTGATTGCTATTTACACTAGTTAAACCGTACGCAGCACCGGACGCTGCGATACTGACTCCGTAGCTAGCTTCTGTTGCCGTCGTCTGCTGCTCTTGCTGATGTTCGGACGATCTACTGGCCCGTGGACGCCCACTGCCGCCCCCTATTCCACTGACACCCTTCATACTTCGGAGATCAGCTGAGGAGCCGGTTAGATTCAGTGTGATGTGTTCGTTTGCCGGATACGTTCGGCCACCGCCGCTCAACTCCGGTGGTACTGTCGGTGGGTGTTGCGTATGGCTGCCGGTCACCGTTTGCCGCGGTGCTCCGTCGCCTGTACTGTCTCTGCCAACGTGCACCCAGTGCGCGGGATGCGTACCGGGTACGGACTGATCCGGACCACGTGCGTACAGGTTCTCGGTGCTGGACGACGGCGACGATGTGGCACTCCATAGCTTCACCGTGGATTCCGATGCTTTCATGATGAGACTGGCCTCGCTGTACGCGACGCCACCTCTACCCGTCACCACTGTCCCAGGTTCTCCGGTGGTTATGATTGGTTGTGTCGGGGAGGGTATGGTTCGTTCGGTTCAACGCTTGCTTGCAACGCAGTGCTTGATCGGGAAGGGGCAATTACAAATCACGTCTTGTTTACGGCTAAATTCTAAGCTAATGGTAATTCAGCACTTCAAGCACACAAACAACACACACGTAACCACCCCACGGAGGTGTGTTGTGTGCTATCCTGGCTAGTCTTTCGTACTTCGTAATTTGTTTCTTTTAATAGCTTCGATACGGCACTCCTTAGGCCTCATGGCTCTAGCGTGCCACCGCCGCTGTGCCTGCATCAATCACGCGCAATTGGCAGCGAATCCGTGAGAGAACAGTACGTGACGCTATTCCACATTTACATTGTTGCCACAGGGGCACGTCACGCATCGCGTTCGGAAGACGCGGGATGGGTTTTTGTTTGCCTTCCGGTGGAATCGTAATTTTTCACTCCTGACGCTACTTTTCGGTATCGGTACGATCAATACGTGACGTTCCTAAAATGAGATCGAAAGAATATCCAAATTAGAAATTATGTTAATTTATCACAGTTCATTCGGTCGAATACGTTGCACAACGCAAACAATTAGTATGAGGAGGAATTTTTATGAAAGAAATTTTTAGGAAAAGTAAACCTTTAAAAACCAACAAATCATGCAAAGCAAATGAGATTAGAACAGGAATTTTGTTGAAAAATTAACCAAAGATTCGCACAACGCTGCGGCGTGCCTCTCCGTAGGTACTGATTTGCATTCGCAGCACATCTCCCGGCAAGGTCAACCAGAATGGTGGTGACGGTTTACGATTCGGGCGTCTCATAAAATGTGTTTGTTAACAATTCATTCGCCAGAGGAGGCAGCTACTAATACGTGCTTTTGCCGTGCGGTATAGTCGAGTAAAGTTTCGAAGAAACGTTCTCCTACCGCTTTCAGCTACAGTAACAATCATGGAATTTTTATACAAACAACGGATAGAGTGGGAAGCACACGGTCGGCCACAGCCTTTCGATTAACTGAAGAAAGGACTGCCCCCGGAATAGGATGTAATGGATCGGAAAACTGGTCCGGTACGTGATCGGAACATACACTCCCACCCGCACACAAACATGTCGATGCAAAACTTATCAGATCCCGAGGCACGCCCCTACGGTGGCCCCGGGTACGGATGGATGAGTGTTAAATTATGGAAACATTCCGCACGGACAACGACAGCGGGGCGAATCGCCGGCTAATGGCCGGTTGATACCCGAAACCGGACATGCTTATACATAAACCATTAGCAATGTGAGCAACTCGGTGATGCAAAAATGGATCCGGAGCTTCGGGGTGATAGACAGCTGGCCATAGAATGCCGATGACGATGACGCTGATGATGATTGCAATCAAAAATTCAAAACAGTCATATTGCCGCTGCAAACGCGGCACCCGGCTCTGCATTTGGCGCCAGCGAAGGTAACAGCGTAACCAAGCAATCAAATTACCTTCTCAGGTTGCCCGCGCGCGCGATTAACGATCGGCGATCGTAAAACTGATGCTCGGCAGCATCGTGACGGGGAATACCAACCAGCAGGAAGCACAACAGGAAGCGCACCTAGGCAGCTTTTCATCATAGGAACAAAGTTCAGGTTAGTACCTGCAGGTAAAATAATCGATTTTGACGTTTGTTTTTCTTCGTGGCAAAACAAAATCACCAGCTTGTCACTGTTAAATGTATGCACTGAAAAAAGAGCACGCGTACTACGAAGCTAACCAAACTTCCCGCACCGGAAGCTTCCTTAGCAACGCAAACTCACAGAAGAAAAAAAAACAAAAACGAAAATTGACTAAAAACTTGCAAAAGCAGCAAACTTCGTTCACATAAAATGTGTTTGCTTGTCCTCGCCAAACCTGGGGTTTGTGTCGCTTCTTTTTATTTCCCCGCGTTTGTGCGTTCCCCTTCACCGATGTTGTTGGTACCGAAGTCAAAAGTGTCAGATTCGGGGTAAAGTTCACGGCAAGTTCGTCTCCAAGTCAATCTCGGTGCACAATGTGACATGACAAGTTGATCCGGTGAAGTTGGGGGTAGAAACGACCGGTAATTGCTGGGCCGAGCCTTCAGGACAAGATGACAGTTTCGTTCAAATCAATATCCTTTTCCAATTACCGGACGATGTCCGCAAGAAAAGTGATGATAGCGTAAGAAACGAGTTTTGTAGTAGACGGACGAAAACGGATAAAGGCTTAACCGAGCTGTTAACAGCGATTGTGAGTGATGAAAACAGTCAGCGTCAGTGTTCCATCGAAGACGTCATCGCTACATAAACAATTCAGCGTGTTGATTCCAATCACACCCGAAAAGTGGCGTTGAAGCGAATGTTTGCCAAAACCAGAAGAATGACAGGCAAAAATAGCAACCAGCGGCATCATACACCGAACGCCACACAGCAGGATTTGGGTTTGATTCCGTGAAAAAACATTTCTGAAAGATTTCTCTTGCGCCACTGCGCACACACAGACCGACCTGTCATCTTTCGGCCGACCGAGGCGCATATGACATGTTTCTGTGCCCAATCATTCGCGTGCATGGTGTGTCTTGACAGGCTCCGACGGAACGAGCGCAACTTCCGTCACACATGAAGAACACACTGTGGAAAGTGTCGCCAGACGCTGCGGTCTGTGTGCGAGCAGAGATGAAAAGCGTGCACCGGGGTTTTCCTATTGTATTTACACGAAACTTTTCCGCAACATCCCGCCATCCTGTCGTCTATAGCTCAGTTGGCGTTGGTGGGATTAAGTATTGGTTTTGCAAACTGTCGGAAAAACAAACACATCGATTCCAGCGAACGCCTCAAATATATCCTTTGCTGTTGCCATTGTTCGGTCGTCTTGCTCGTGTGCACCGAACAACGATTGAATCGATGGATATGCCCTATCCTTCCAACACGACCACGGTTCCTTCCAGTGCGAGTTTTTCCGATTGTTGATATTCCTTCTCCTTCCCCAACCAACCTCTCTCGGGTATTTTTTTCCTCTTATTTTGTCTCATCCACCACGAGTTCCGTCTGTCTGGCTGTCAGTTTTCCATTTCCGATCCCATGACCCCTTGCTTCTGGCTCGGTTCTCAACCTCTCACGCCCATTCCTCATCGCCCAGTTTACGATTGTTTGAAACTGGCGTGGCGGAAGCAAAAGGAATACGGTTCACCGTTAGCGCCGGTGTCACTTGTGGCAACTTTTATTTCAATTTCACTCACCTCGCCTCCTCGCCAGCGGTTGATTGGAAAGCTTCTCGTCCCGGTCCCGTCTTACCGAAGCTTACCGACCATTTCGACCGGTGCAAGGAACTGGGCGATACACAGCCCCGCGGGGGATTATTTCTACTGTTTCGTTGTTGCTTTTGCCAGGTTCTGTACCGATGTTGCTTGCTCAAACAAGTTCGGTGCGCGTACTTTTATTTACTTTTTTTTTCTTTATAGAAACACACATCAACACACATACACACCCACAAACTCATCCAGTGTGTTTGTACTTTTTCCCTCGTGACCTCCTGTTGATTCCGAGCCGTTTATGCCAACCAAGTTACTGGTGGGCGAAGGAGCCGGAAGCTGAGGTGCCGTTTTTCTCACTTTCGAAAACATTCAATTTTGTTTATTTGTTTTTTGTTTGACGGTGGTGGATGCTGTGTTTTCCTACTTTTTTTTTTTTCTTGGTCGATCGCTCAAAAACACATAGAATTTTACTTGTGCGCTTCTCGCTTATTGGATCGTTTTTTTTTCTCTCGATGACAATATTCGTTTTACGAGTGCCATATATGTCGCCATGCATGACGGTTTTGTTCACCATTGCGCCAAAATTACAGCAAAAAAAATGATCGAAAATAAAGAGTCCGCTTTCTCTGGTCTGCACAGGGATCCCGCGTACGTGTCGACACACTTGTCGTCTTACGTCGAAAAAGTTTTATTTTTGCCAACCGGTGGATGTGTACACGAAACTGCATTTTTTCCATTCCAACGACAATAATGAAAATCGTACAATCTTTGTCTCGTCCAAAGAAGCAACCAAGAACAATAAAAAGCATATATTTTTTATTGACAGTCGCTAGATGCAGGAAACTTTCGTATAACGCAAACAAACGTTCCATAGCGAAAATGAAGGTTTAGATGATCGTACGACGCGACAAGGACAAGGATGTGTTATTACAAAAAAAGGTGTCAGCATGTGTCAATGTTGCTGTCGATAATGTGACTGACTGATGATAAATTCACAGTGAACATAATGTATTAAAAAATACTATAATATCAGTCAATAAGTAACATGATCTCTTCTTTTTAAGGCAAAAGAAACTAATGTACCATAGCTGTAACTAATAAAATATTGCTGAGAATTCAGCAAATCATTTCTAATTATGTTTCTTTTGCAATAAATGGATAGGTATGATTCTGTTCTCAGGTCCCAGACTCTCTTTTGATATAATCAAAATAACATCGCTATTCTCAAGATTATCACGAATATCAGGATATTCATGCCTACAAACATATTCTCAATAATCAAAGGAGAAAACGTAACTAATGTTTCCTGTTTGATTCACTTCAAAATAATTAATCACCGATCTGTTCCTGTGCAGGAATGCAAGCATTGTGGAGTTCATTACTGTGCAAATAATTCATCAGTTGAAAAATCATCTTGGAGCATCAATCGATAATTCAAGCAATGAGTGTTTGTAGCCAGTTTCATACCACGAAATGCATTCCCGCTCGTTGCCATACACATGCTCTATCAGTCAATTACTTATGGTGTACGCAGATACATGGTCAGGGCGATGAAGTTTGTACCTTTCTGTACAAGTATGCCGTGTGGATGGAGGTGATTTTCGTAGAAAAAAAGCCGACGATGCTGTTGAGTAATTTAATTAATGAACTGCAACATGAAAAATAGACCATCATGGTACCACCTGAGGGAGTGTTTCATGTTTATGCTTTTTTGCTCACAACTGTTTTTGGAACTAAACGGTAACTGGTAACTGGAGCATGCGAATGCGGTCGTAGTGAAATCAAAGCATGTAAACATGTGCGAGGAATAAGATAGTCGCTTTGATGTTCCAGCACGTGTCCAAATAACCTTTTGTAGTTCATTAGAAAAAATGCATTCGGTGTGGTGTGTGTTTGTAGTGGAAATTTGAGCCACACTTTATAAAGGACGTTGGTCAGTTTTCGTAAAGGACCTTTGCTGCTATGGCAACTATCGACGCCACAGATTGTAGACAACTTGCTGTGTTGTCGGTTTCATTTTACTTTTACATTCGGCTCCTCGCATCGTTCCGTGAACTCGAACGACCCGGTAGAAATTGAATCCCTCCTTCTACTCTATGCATACACCGGCGGAGAACCTGCTCCAATAGACGATCCACAAAGCGACCAGGAATGACGGTGCAATCCGTTCCAGGCGTTGCCATTTTCTGTTTCGTACGAAATCTACATTCCATTATTCGGTTGAATCATAAATGAATCGCTCATGAATAGTGCATCTTACGGGAGGGTTTGCCACCACCGTCTCGGTGCAGTGCTGGAGCAGCGAAAGATTTCCTGGAAACGGCGCAATGCATCCTTCAGGTCCGAGCGGAAAGTGAATATTCAATGCTCGCGACGTGCTACCTTCTCCCTTGAGGACAGTGCCACGACAGGACGCGAAATTTCAGCAAAAAAAAAAATCTTGCAATCTATTCATATTTTATCATATAGCGACGGATCCTCCAGTCGAAAGGATTTTTATTCGTTCCACTTTCGATACAACCCACGTGAAGGCATTCGTCATGCAAAAGGCGCATACAGAGCTGGCAAGAATGGCAAGAAAATATGCTTGCACATCTCCGTGGATCGAGAGAAGGAGAAAAGGAGACAAAGCATTTTCTTTTTCGATCAGCTTAACCGTCCGGAGTACAGTATTCATGAAACAGCATTATTTCACCCCGAGCAACAGCAATGAAGCGAAACAGCAGCGAAACAGCAATGAAAAGCATACAGTAACGAATGCAAGGAAAAGCTTTCTCGTGCGATCAATTGCACTGTCACGGAAAGGAATAATAGATTGGGTAAGATAATGCTTTGGAACGATTGTAGACAATCCTGATCAATTACAACATAAATTATTTATAGACGAAACTATAAATGGAAAAAGATTATACTATAACATACTATAATAGTGTCTATTAATAGGAGTCTCCAAATTCCTGCCAGAGAAAAACTCAGTCACATTAGTAGTAAGCGTACCGATAGAACATATTTAGAAATAAATTCAGACTGAACAACATGTTGATGTAAAATACATTTTTTTAATATAAAAATACAAAAACAATGTAGTGTAACAAAGAAACAAGCTTATGTAATAACATTATTGTACAGTCCGGTTATTCGTACAAATGAAACAGAAATAAAGGAGGGCAAAATAACTTGCGAATGAAAGTTCACGGCACGTCAGCTCGATGACGTAACAGCTCATTAGTAGATAGTGTGTGCGCAGGTAATGACTATGCATGTTCCATCATGCCCTGTACCACAACTATAGCCCCGAAACACCAACTATTCCCATCCCCCCTCTTCCCCCCTGAACGGCATCGGGTGCTAATGAGTGCTCTCTCAATTGAGACAATGTCAAAGTTAGCGCAAAGTTTCGTTTCCACCACCTACAAACGGGTGGTAACGGTGAGTCGGTTCCACCAGCGGAATGGGAAAATTTTCCCTTCCGATGGTAGTTTTCCCAAACGACCATTGTTTCATAATCGGCCGCCAGGGCCCAGCGTACTGCACGAAGCAGACGAAAGTCAATGTTGCCGTGCCGTCGTCGCTGATGGCAAACATCTTCTACCGAGCCTTTTCTACTGAGGGCGAACCCGTCAGTATGCACGTCACGTCCATTTTCGTGTACGTTTGTCGCAATTGCAGTTTTACAATTCACGAAATATGGTGCTTCCGGTCTCTTCCGGTGTCTTTTCGTCTAGCAAAGCATTTGACAGGATCGCCGAAACACACAAGCGAAAGACCATTTTTGGGCACCGAAAGAGGTTCTCTTTATGTTTGCCTGTGTGAGGACGTACTGGTTGCTAAAACTTACCATCCATTTTACTGCTAAAGAGGCGACATCTCAAGCACGCGCACCCACACACACAGGCATTCAAAACCGGGTGCAAAGAATGGACCGACTGTTTTCGCACAACTTTGCTCAATTTCCACCGTTTCCATCTGTAACGAAGCCGGGAAAGACCTGTCCGTTTTTTTACCACGATATGTCCATTTCGCATCGTTGGGGTGAAATGCGAACACCTGAGCCACAGCCACAGCTGCATTGCGTCGTGGGGACCACCCGGAGCACCACATTCAAATGTCAACCCATCAGTTTCGAGTGGTGGAAAACTCGTTCAAAAATAACCGGCGCACAGGAACGGCCACGGGACGAGCGTGCATTGTAGTTTCGGTTTTGGTACACCTAGCAGAAAGGACGAAAAGCATCCTCGAAACTCCCGTTCCTATCTTGTGTAAACTAAACAACATCGGCAATGTAAGCCAGCACTACCCTGGAGGGGTTTTCCCCTTGGTCCAATTGCCAGGTCGCCTCGGTCAGGATTGTCGAAACGAACAAAAAAAAACAAACTAAAAACACCCCGAGAAATCAATTACTTACAGCACACCAGCGGACGAGGTGAAAGTTTCGTGAGCTTGGATTTAGCAAGTGGGCCCCTGAGCCTGAGTTGAGTGAACCTCCCTTCCCCTTCCAGTTGTGACCCGGTGCGATGACTTCTCCAGAACGCAACGGATGACAATTTTTCCGTTCGACGTTGGTGCAAAGAAGTCGACGGTGACGGTGACGGTGGATGCTAGACTTAGTAAAAAAAAATAAATCAACCATTGTTGACTCAAGGTGGAGGAGAAGTAATTAAGAAAAGTGGAAGATTAAGATTAGTTTGAATACGGCTCGTCCTGAGCCTCGATCCTTGTCCTTAGTCTCGAAATCGATCAAACTTTGGAGTAGTTATTAAAAGTTACACTCGCGCTACGTTGCCTGAGTAGGTCAACCATTACGTTGTGTAACTTATCATTAAAGAAGCACGGCGAGTTGGTATTCGGACGATTCGGAAAGGATAATTAATGTTTGCCGGTAAGGCTCCACTAAAACTAGCGTTTATGAATCCACGCTGTACGGCACCGTTTTCGGGTGATTTACGAACCCTTCAATACACTTTAATGAGCCACAGTTGGGTCCCACAATAGAGGGATCGTAAATCGTTTGCATACGAAACCGCAATATAACATCCAATTACACCATTACGAATGTAGAAGGACAATCGATTGGTGAGTTTTGTAGGATCGTACGAATGGTTGGTCACGCTTTTCGATAAGCTCATTCGTCCCGTGGGTGTACCTAATCATCGTTTATCGCGAACGAAATCAGTCCTGCAAACGGAAGCAGACCGGATGTTGGAATCGCGGATGGAACGCGAAAGGTGTTATGCATGCGTGCCTCATCTTTGGTGAGGAAATTACGCCGCTAATGTTGTTATAGAGTATTATTTGATTTAATAAGTAGGTAGATTCACTAACCGCCATTATTAATAATTTTATTGTAATACATTATTATAACCTCTTGAAACTAGGCTGTCTTCCCGATTGGCCGAATTTGCATCGATTGTTCCAACTCGGAGCAGACAAAGTTCCCAAATTAACACTATTGCGGATGTGTCGTTTGCATATAAAAAAAACATATTTTCTTTCGAGTAAACTCTCCTGACATCGGGGATGCAATATTCAGATTAGACACAACAAAGACCATCCATTATTATCCTATTCCTAAGGCAACATAGTAAACATTTTCTCTATCCCCGGGGGTAGCAGCTAGACTGCACATTACTTTCAACCGCGTGACTTATGCTTTCCTTTCGACTTTCTACAAACAACTCCCGCAGACTGCCAGACCGTATCCTAACACTGCACAATATATTCGACAGAAGTTCACTGGCAAAACAACCGGACTGCCTGCGCAGTCAATAAATCCTTCCAGTTTCACCGATCCTAACCATAACAATCGCACTTGTTTCGCTTCGAAGCAAATCTACATATACAGTAGCAGGCGCAACCCCAGGTGCTACACATTAAGCATTATCTTCCGCGCGCAGCAGCAGCATATGTTTCGCGTATCGCGTTCCCAGTTGTCTGAGCTGGAACGCCATCAAACGAACCGGAACTACGTGGAGAGTGTGTGGTTCTTCCTGTGCGTCGGGCGAGAAATCCGACACCCTGGGAGGTTCCACACCCGTGCACGGATGGATAAACCAAGCGGATGGGTGGGTTTGCTCCTGTCGGCTACAACGAGTGGCAAGCGTGCAGTGTGCCTTACGGTCGACAGTACTTTGACCGGGTCTTCCAATCTGGTCGGAAGTAGATACGCTTATCGGTTTGGAGGGTAACGAACAGTCGTAGTCAACAAATCGTCCCCAATCACAACGCATTTTATTAGATTCCTAAATCACTTTCCACCGGAACCACCCCAGGCTTTGTTAAAATGGTTAGAAAATACCAATTTTGTCGTATTCATCTCAGATAAAGTTTTCCACACTCAATTCTCAATTGACAAACTGACAATGGCTTATCGAGTGAAAATGTTTTCAATCACTCTAGTGAATCGTTTCATGAGTAACGATTTATCGCTGTATTAAGCTTTTGAAGAATTAAAGTGTTTAATAAACAGATTGATTAAACGATTGGATTGCTATCAACATTTTCAAAAGAAATGACTCAATACATCTCATACGTACATGCTTGATTGCAACATCACATCGTGTTACGACAAACGCAATCTACCGTTAAAAGAGAGTTGAAATACGTACAACAGAACCGCTCTAAACAATTATCAGTAATTCACCAGAATACCGATGGACTTTGATGTACGCAGTGCACACACGTCCCTGTACGGAACCCTTTTGTACGCCACCGAGCCATAGATTGTTATGGCTATTTACTAACACTCTAATGGGAACAGCACGAAACAGGGCGAATTGTGCATGATTGTGGTTTTTGTATTTCGTTGGGCGCGGGCAAAGGATAGTATCCCACCCGACAGGAAACGGATGGAAATAGGCGCCCATACTGGTTCCCGTGGCACCTGTCATTCGGTTTTATTATAAAACCATGTAGCAAGCACGATATGGTTCGTGTTGTGTAGGGTTCTATTTTTTTCCCTCACCCGCACACGTGTACGATTGTTATAAGCATGAAATGTATGTTACTATCGCTTTCGCTAGTTTCATTGCCCACCAATGTGCACTCTATCTCTTTCCATCTTTCCATAATACAGCCTACAACGGACGGGCACGGCATACGAAAAGACGGAAATACAATTTAATTTACGAAGCTCTACGGTGTATGTACCTTGTTCGGATGGTTTTTCGCAAACATTGGTAACAATTTTATTGTACAGCGCTACAACAGCCCCACTTGAAACACCCTAGCACGATCAAACACAATTAATGGTTTACGCTGGAGGTGCGGCGAGGCAACACGACGGCTTTTGTTTGGAGGATATCGTTCGGATCCGGGGACACCCCGCGCGCAACCGGCTTCACCCCATGGTGGAATAATTTCAACAAAACTTGAGCTGCCCTCTCGCACTTGCAATACACGTTTTTATTCACAACGAAACACCGGTATGGCGGACGATAGCAACACGAGCGTTCGGTGCAACCCTGTGAAATCCGGCACTTATGCTTAATTTTGCTACTAAAACAAACCGCGAAACATACTCGAAACGAAATGTTTAGGATGTCGATGAGTGCTCCGGACGGCGACCGCACGGAACCACGCGCGAACCGTTTCGTGCAGTTGTGCGCACTGAGTCCGACACGACCGAAACGCAATTATTTTCAATCAACTGCTATCCGGGGCTGAGCGGATCTGCCATTCCGCGAGTAGTTTGTTTGTTAATTTTTAAGCAAAAAATATAAACGAAGCATTTTTTCCGGACCTAAAGTTTTAATCAGGATTAAATGAAAACCGGCACTGCTGAAGTGGTTCGCACACAGAACTTCTGTCTGAAAAGACGATAATGTTTCTGAAACGATTTACTGGATATTGAAAGCGTATGCATTTTTTTTGCGGATTTTAACAGGAAAAGATTGGAAAACTCGTAGATAAACAAAAAACCGTTTTCACCGTTCTACATAGGAAGCAAGGAGCTTTGATAACTATAGCGCATTCTAAGATTACCTGTGTTTTTGTTGTTTAAAATTTCTTCAAATGAAATCAAATCAAATTTTAAAAATGCTATATAATTATTTTTTTATGTTTTTTTGTCATTGTTTATGTTTTTCTTCACAAAGCAAGGTATAAAATCAGCAACATTCGACGACTAGAGCAACATACCAATCGGAAATATCTAAGAAAATTCGATATTCGATCGTTTGTAAAACATCTCTTAAAATAATCATGGATACCGGACATGAAATCGGCCAACGTTTCCACATTTTCGGAAGCCACAAACAAAATCGAATAAAACACAGACATCAACCTGAAATCCCCGAAGAAAAACATAAACACCCGTGCTCCATGAGTAACATTAATAACACAATAACACGCACCCGGAAGGATGGGGTGAAAACATCCCTAACGTGGGAACCGGTCAACCGGAATAGCTCCGGAGGATATTATAGTAGGCGCTCACAAAAAAAAAGAGAGAGAGTTTCGATTGGAGACTATTACGGACAGAGTAATGGTATGGCATACGGGGGAAAGGAGTACGGGATCGAGTGGGTTGAATGTGTTGCAAGTTAATTTATTATTCCACATAACCAATATGCGATCGGAACATAAATCATCGTAAGTTCATTTGAAACTCAGCACGCACCAGAGCACCCCCGGGTTACCGGTTGACAGATTGTGTTGACGGCAAGCGGAACAAGGGAAGACGGTGGTGCGCTACAGTCCCAATTCCTACCTCCCCGTTGGTATTTTCCGAGCCGACAAACCATCGAAACACCAAAAAACAATGACCGAACCTATTCACGCCCCACGGAAGGTGATGAACCGGCACGGTGTTATTATTGTCGCACGGTCTGTACTGGGCACCGGGCGTCCTTTCCCTTCCTGCCACTGCCGTGAAGTCTATTTATGTCTGCACCCCCTTCTCAGTGGCCGATAATATCGGCGAGGATTTTCAGTGTGTTATATTGGCATTACACACATCCGCTATTAGTAAACAATAGATAGTTTATAGAATATCATCCGCTGTCTTTTCGCCAACATTTCACCGCAGCAGGGGATGGTAAATTCAATGACCCCACCGCACAACTGAACACGCCCGTTCCTATCTCGCCGCCACGGAAACTCATCGCGTTCGGTTATAATACGTCCCATTCAAACAAGGATAAAGTTGGCTGGTTTGGCTTTGGGAAATGATTGTGTAGCAATTTGTGGATTGAATTATTACCGATCGTAGAACGCTTGCTGCGAACCAGGGGGTGTAGGGTGAATTATATCAACGTTGAATGGTGTTGTAGCACCATGGCTAATCGTTGGGTATTTCCATAGCGTAATAGGAGTGTGAGTGTGTGTGTGTATGTATGTGAGTATGCACACCAGGATACGATCATAGATCAATTAAGCCGATGACACATTCGATTTTTTTTATTGCAACCTAATCCAGCAAAAATATGATTTCATCATAAACATTTCAATTATAGTTAAAGATTATGTGAAGCGTTATTGAAGGAGTATTAAAGTTACATGTATGGCATATATTTTTTTAAATTATTGAATTTGTCCCTCGCAAAATATGTGTGAACTAAAAAGTTGATGATGTTTTATAAGTTACTGAACAGCAGACGGTCTTGCCATTTTAGCTAAATACTTCCAAACCGCATCATTTATCATGCCTGCATACATGAACTCATGGAATGGGATGTTCATTCTAACTGGAACTTTTATTTAACCAAGCAACAGGTGAAGTCAAATAAGGGATAAACACACAAATAAACACAAAAAAAAGAAAAAATTGTACCTTACCAAACTGACGCTTAAAATCAATGTCGATCTCACATTTATTATCGAATTTGAATTTGAACAAATGTTTGGCGACAACGACGGGGCTCCACAGCACACTAGTTCGCAAACTTGATGCCATTAGCTAGAATTGCGGATCGCAAAGGCGTTACAAGCTGTTAAAGCGTGAGTTGAGCTAACATAATCCAATAATGTGTCATTAATCCCACTACATACACTGCACAAGGCTTTAGTAATCCTTTTTGTCTCGCCGAAGAGGTTCTCCATTTGCGATGAGAAGCCACACGCTTATGGCGTTGGAAAAATTAAATCAACTTCCCCGCTGGCACCACATGTGCACACCGGTTCCTGTCACGTTGAATTGGATCTTTCCTGCATCCCGGCCCTGTCCATGCACCCTGCTTCCTTCGATAGCAAAACGTGATGCCGTTTTGTTCCGTATGGCGAGTGTCACGGCAACGGCACACTGAATTCATTACGGTTTGTGCTCCGATCCGATTACAGCACATTTAATTTGCGTAATGCCGCCGGCGACCCAGAAAATCAACACCCAACCGTGGGCGAGCGGTCGTTCCGAAGAAAAGCCTACCGTAACCTTCCGATTACCAATTACTGATTGATTTTTCTCACGTCCCGCAGCATATCGGAGTGGTGTTTGCTGCTGGTGAGCATAAAACAGGACAATACATGTGCCATTTCCCTCCATCCATGACACATACTGTTTCGCTACACGATTCTCGAAAATGCGTGCTGCTACTGCAAGTGGTAAAACAAATTGGGATTAATTTGGACAAACATCGATCGAACGGATTATGGTTCGAAAGTACGGAAAAAAATAAATTAATCCGTTGTCACGCGGTGCGTCCGGTTGCGAGTGTTTTGCTCTTTGCAGCAACTAATGATGAACGCAAAGCCACAGTACGTGTGGCGACGCGGGTGCCAGGTTTGCATGCATCCTCTGATGGACAACGGACCGGAAATCGGCATTATATGAATGCGACCCGATACAAACGGTACCGCGTTCGATACTTTTTATTAATAATTTAATCCGGAATGGACATAAATTAAACCGACACTTTTGCATTGAACGGCTTGCCAATGAATGTGTGGCCTTCAGGATAACTGATTAGTGGAAGTGCCTACGGCTAATTAATTGGTAAATGTTTTTTAAACGCACGAAGCGCAGTAGTAGATAAATAAAAGCCGGAACTAACTAAGAGGTTTTGTATTTTTCACGAAAAAGAGCATTTCAATTAGCTACGTAGAATAGGAAACTTAATTAAATTTTGTGGATCTATACAGAAAAATAAAACTTTTAAGTAAAAAAAGAATTAAAACTTTTTTTTTTACATTAAAACAAAAGTCCGAATTAGATTCTGAATTTTGGGAAAAAATATCATAAATTTTGTCATATCTTATAAACAACTGTGTCTCAGTTTTCTCTACAATAAAAATAAATATAAATAAAGAATAGTATAAAAATGTATAAATAATTTCACCTTCCTTATTCATAAAAGAATGCTCCGAAATAGTGCCATCGTAGCTTTCCATTCGGTCGTATCCCGGTGGCATTTTATTGCCGAATATTTTTTCTTCCGCCACGGGCAAACACGGACATGACATCATATGTAATTGGAAGAACCACATCAATTGTGTTACTAGATTGTCATCGTCCCACCTCGCCTCAGAGGAGAACACACACACACACGGTGCCTTGATATTGGAGTGCTGGGGCGAAAATTTGTGCACCCCGCATATTCATCAGCATGCCACCGCCATCATCTTTATCATCACCATCGCGCCGTCTGACAGAATGGTTCCGAACGGCGTGAATGAAGATGAATCGCCGCCGAGGTGGTGGCTAAGTGGAGCGTGTTCTTTGCCGAATACCATTCACTCTCACACTCCTGAGCACGGTGGCCGAGCAAGCTCTCATGGGCGGGCGGACGAGACAAATGTCGCTTTCAGACGAAGTTTTATCTCTTCCCGTGCAGATTCCGGACGGCCATAAATCAATCAGAAAATGTGCGTATACACCACGGTGTGGCTTTTTCGCGTGCAAACACAAACACACACTCGCACACAAACATGTGTTGTTCTTCTTTGTGCCACCGAAACACCGAAAACTGAAAACGGAACGTTGCAAAAACAACACGCTGGGAGGGGAAAAAAAAACCTCCTCACCTTCTGCGTTATAACAACACCCGGTCCCGCCAACGATTTATGATGACGCCCGCGGTACGGAAGGAGCGTAATACACACCACAGTAAGCGCATAACCGCGAACGCCAACCCAAACTCCCAAACTCGGATTCTGATCCGGTGCTCGCCATTGTGTCAATAGATAAACGACTGAAGATAATGGACTTTGGGGTGGAAATTTGGGCGCCTATTCTAACAACCACGCTACGATTTGAACCTTGCTAGGGCGGGCGGGTGTCGTCAGAATCGAGAATCGATGGGATTTGAATTTGTCTGCCCCGAGGAAATCGGTGCGAAATGATTGATCGGCGCATGGAATTGAGCATTGATCATGTCTGCCGAAGTGCGATGAACATCAAACATGGGATTTGCCATTGCTCGACGAGTTGCTCAGTGAGTGGGATGATTTATTAAAATTGTTTCATGGTGAGTTTCAGGATACAGAATCGAAAAATATGTCCTTTATCGCAAGAGACGTTTGGAAAGAATTATAAACTTTTGCTTTGTGTCTGATTTATAGGACATTCCAACAGAAACGAAAGCGCGAATTTCGCGTTTTTAAGCTAATACTTTTTTATTTATACGTATTTCCAATTTAAAATGAGACGTACAGTATGCTTAACATGCTGAACGGTGCCATACAACGAGATGAAGCTAAAGAACTAATTATCCTACGCTCATTGAAAGCGCACTCAAGCGAACCCCATACGGCCGTTCATTATCTCGTCGAGTGATCAAAAGTGCATTTTTTAAGATACCGATAAAGAAAAAAAAATGTAGTATTAATATACATACACATAGCTACACACTCCACCAGCGATGATAATATCGGCACGCCCGCTCCATTTGCCCATTCTCCAAACCGACACCGAGATGACATTAAAACGAGAATTCCATTTTCGGTCTTCACTCCACGCGCTCAACGCCCGAACTCGAAAAGAAATTTATTCAATTTGCATAAAAAATTCATTACTTTAAGTGTGCCCACTCAGCGAACGTACATTCGGTGCCGCATCCTGCCTAGATTTGGGGGAGTAAAGTGGCAAAAAAGTACGCAGGAAACGAGTGATGCGATGCACCGAACGCGCACCGTGGCGGAAACGAAGCATTGAACGCGAGCGTTGAAGGATTTTTCGGTTGCAGCCAGCTATAAATTGTGCATCTTTTCGTGCATTTGCAAGAATGTCGTATCGTTTTCCTTTTTTTTTCTTATCCCTATCCTAGATCAGAGCTGCCAACAGATCTGCCTGTTCACTTAACTCCGCCAGACCAGTGCAGATAATCCCCACCCGAACTGTTACTTTTGCAGTCCGTGTTGAAAATGGAGCTAATTTTCGTTTCAACAAACTCAAGTGTGCCGCCAGTGAAGACTCTACTCCCCTGCATCGTTGTCTCGGCGATGTGTCGCCTTCGACGTATATTTTATCCGCAGGATATTTCGTTATCGTCCCT
The DNA here is from genome assembly GCA_000956215.1 of Anopheles farauti No. 4. Lineage (NCBI taxonomy): Eukaryota > Metazoa > Arthropoda > Insecta > Diptera > Culicidae > Anopheles > Anopheles farauti No. 4. Next base: position 7,629 of record JXWZ01004846.1, on the reverse strand, counting down.
TTACGGCTTTTTTTCCTTGTTATGATAGAGGAACGGGTACCAGCTGCATAAAAAAGTACCAGATCTGGTACGCGAATGACTAGTTGCTGCAGCAAGTGGCCGTTTTCACCGGTTAGACGCTGTCGACTTCAGCCTCAACTGGTCTACCATGGAAAAAGAATGAAGAATGAGAATGAGTATTTCATAAATTTGTCACCAGCGTTAGTGGTTTCGGATTGGAGAGCCGAATTAGTAGTGCGCAATGCTCCAATGACCACTGGTTTGAAAGAGGGAAGTTTTGTAGCGCTTAGAGCCATACATATTTCTGGAGCGTTTCCATAAGCAAGCTTCAAGGAAGGTCAGAAATAATCGCACCAGTCATTGTTCGCAGGATCTTGCTGAGATTTTTAGTTTGGTTATTTTTTTCATGAGCCTTGCTCCAAAAATGCGACGATCAATTTTACCATAAATAAAACATTTAAAAGTTAAGACACCAGTAAATACACGAAAAATCGAGCTTCCCATCGCTATCATAAAACTGGAAAAATCATCCGACAGAATGATTGAGCAAGATGAATTACTGGTGATTTAAATCAAATCACCCACTGCGCTCGACTATCGTATTGTGAGAAATCAGGCCATATACAACACGATCACCCACCATCAAGGGGTGAATGTTAGCGTACCGACACGAAATCTATTTCGTAAAACGAGCAGCGAATAAAGAAAAATCAATTCCCGGCCAGAATAAAATAGGCGGAGGGAGAAAGAGGAAGGAACGTAAACACACACACACACACATACCGCCGAAACATTCCACGGCATTAGCACCGATGATCGTATCGCGTGTGGGATGCATGTGGATATCCTGTTTGAAACACCCCAGTACTGACAGTTCCAGATAGATGGGCGAGATACGCGCCAGCACATGTTTCGTAACGCCCCGGAAGAGTGTTTTTTGTAGCTGGAATCGGTAGCGCCGGTGAATGCATATCCTTTTTTTGCGATTGAGCATACTACGCGATGTGCCGGATGATGTCCAATGCACTTGACGCGCAAGAAATGTGGAGAACGCCTGATAGAGAAAGAATGCAGGGAGATAAAAAAAAATATATTGGCCCAAATTGAATTGATCTAACCATGGGTGTGCTTGCCGCTTTTACTGCTGCAGCTGCGACTGCTGGTGCCTACGAGAAGCATCCCGGGCTGTTGTAGCTTAGGCGAGAGGCGTGCTCTGACCGGTACATATCCGTGTAACAGATTGCTTTTGACCGCTGGTTCTGCAACCCCGCCGAGGGTTGGCGGTTAGGCGTTTGGTCGGTTTGGTTACGGTAGGTTTCCGTGGTTTAGTGCGCAACAGCAGCGCATCCATGTGAGCTCTTGGTCCTGCAACTCGATGAGATACGCCGGGGGTATGTCCCGGTACGGGCGGATGTGCTGGTATTGTCACGATTTTAATTGAAAGACTTATTGGATGTACGGCACAGACACAACACACACACATGCACACACAAACTTGCCGCCTGGGTTTGTTGGCTGACGATGCAAAAAGCGCCTCAAACCCAGCCCGCCACAATATTTACAACGGCAACCGGTGCTCCTTTTTCCGTTTGGGTCGAGTGTTCGTGGTCGAGCAATAACACTTCGTTGGAGTGCACACAATCACAGCAGCGAGGTCGGTCATTATTTACAGGTGCCTCCGGCTAAATTATAAGCGCCGTAGCGTATCATACGATACAGGCCACCGTGTGTAACTTAATTTTCAAACCGTTTCCATCGGTATTTACCGAGCCGCACGGGGACAGCCATGCAACCGCTTGGAGACTTTTTTTTGGTTAGGTGAAATTATTCAAATTGGGCACTACTTTTCTATGAAAAACGTAGTTCAAGTGGATTTAGAATCCTTAGAATATTATAGAACAAGAAAGATGGACAAATATTATTGATTCATAATTCCCACTAAATCCTTCCGTCAGAAAAAAAAAAATTATGTAACAAATGGTAAAACTCGAGCATACTAAAAACCGCATCCTATGACAGACTGTGGTCTCTTCGTTTGCTTCCGGCTTGCTAGCAGCTGCGAAAAAACTTCAAGCAAAGGACAGGTTTCGGGTAAAGCAAAACAAAATGAAAAATACAACGGATCATTCAATTGTAACATTGTAAGCAACATAAAATTTGAAGTTCATTAAAAAGCACGCATTTCTTGTCGCTGACCAGAACACCTGAAACATAGCAGGGATGAAATAAATTCATGCAGCAGGTGTATGTTTTTTTCTATATTCTTTCACATTTCAGTTCACACTCATGTTTCACCCATCAGCAATTGAAGCGAATCGTTTAAAGTGACCAGTAATGGCTATAAAAGGAGCAGGAAAGGTAACAAAAACACCTCATGAATGCGAACATGATCGCTTAAAAAAAAAGCGAAACACACCTTTCCGAATGTGAATTGCCATTTCATTTTATGCTAGCTGTTCCAACAGCAACAGAAACATGGTTCCACATTACCGACGCACACATACACACACATTACTGTCTAACCATTTTTTCCGATCCTGCTTCCTCTCAGGAGCCTGTTTGGGCAGCGAGCGTTTATTTATTCATTATAGAGCTTATTTTTATTTTTATTGGAAATTCATTTTTATTACCATTGGCACTTCGGTTTGCTCTCAATGTGTGTATGTGTGTGTGTGTGTGAATCAGATTTTCACTCTCTTTCACTGCTGGCATTATGTTGGAAGTGGAGGCCGCGAATAAATGCACTCTATCGGATGATCGTAAAACGTGCCATTGCACACGCGGTTCAGTTTGCACCCGGGTTTTTTTACGTTCGATTTTGTTTTGTTTCTACTACACCGTTTGCTTTCGATGGTAACCTGCGATAGTTTTGCTAGTGGCAAAAAGTTTGGCTTTGGCTGCATTCTTGAGTATTTTTTTTTGCATTTTTTTAGTGCAATAATCCTCTTATTTCAATTTTTTAACCCCTTTGAACAATTGACCATCAATGCTTTAAATACCTAATATTGAATATATTGACCTTTATAATATCCCAAAGAAATAATTGGCCCCGTAAATACCGAATAAAAGAGTAAAGCAATTTCAAAATGCAATCTTACAATCTAACATGCATGATGAATAAATTGTTTACAAATCGATCCAAAGATTCCCTTAAACGACGCGATACTTATCTACCTTTACAGTTGTTCATTCTTCCGGTGCCCTTAACAACATATCTGCACCCGTAAACCCTGCTGCCAGGCAAACATGCAGTGGTGATAAATTTATCACGACTTGCAATCAACCGACAAGAGAAAACACTGAAAAGGAATATCCCGAACAACCTCAAAGACAACAAACCCCTGCTGCCAACGGCCGAAACAGTGCCTGGCTGGAGGCCGGTGTGCACAGACCGAAAACACATCACAAACCGTGTAGAACCCGCTGCGTGTGATCTAAAATTCATCAGTCAGGCCTTGCACGCCTGCCTGCGTACCAGGCACGCCAATTACTGCTCGTGAGCGGAAAGGCCTTTTCTCGTGCCGCTGGTATGCTAAACGGTTGGATGCGTGTGATGTCAAATATTTACTTTTCCAAAGCAAACCTCGACCCGCCAACAGATCCGGCCGCTCCGCGCCACACTCCACCGTGATGAGTTGTTGAAACACGCATCAACCGCGCCGTTCCGGAAGAATCGAGGCGAGCTGTACGGCAGGAAGAATGATGTGAGACCGCTTCGGAAATAAAACGAAACCGAATGAACCGGCCCAGTACCCAGTTGGAAACTTAAAAAAATAAAAAAGGATCATCACCAGAATTGCCAGTGCAAATTGGATTGGATGTGCCGTCGACCGACCGGTGAAGAAAATGATAGCAAAACGAAGCAGCAATGAACCAACAAAATATCACAAAACTCCGGTGCGTAACACCACCTCCCGGACACCCGGGTGCTCCGTGCGCGGCTGACGGCAATTTGTCTATATCCGAAACCATCCTTCCGGACGCGAGAAAACCACGTGGGAAATTTAGGTTTCTGTGTGCTCGATCCCTGGAGGCAATGAGTTTTCTTTTTTTTTTATTTTCACCATGACCGGGATTGTTACGCGCCGCCATTGTTTTCGTCAATCACCCGTCCACCGAGTCCTTGCATCTCATCATCACGTAGATTGCAAGAGAGCGAAATGGTACAATAAAATATTCTAACCCGATGTGGTGTTGGTGGTGGTAGTAGTGCCAGTGTGACGTCAGTCAAACGCATCACACCAGATGCGGGCGGGTCGGGGTAGTGTTTTGTGTCTCGCCGGGACACAGCTTTAGGCGTGATGTTTTAAAAATTCCTTCGGAACACGGTGGACCGGATGCATCCCGTACGAGCCGCCTTTGTGGCTATGTGCGCCGTAGGGCGCATAAAGTTTCGTGCCGTGGAGCGCACCAACGGTAGTAAAACACGATGCGTAGAGATTTGCTGTGGTGGAAAATTGTTCGGTTCGGTGTTGCAGGCACAGTGCGCTGTGAGGTTCTGCTGCTGTGGGTTTGTTTCGAGCTTAGAGTATGAGTATACGTTCCCAGCAGGGACAACAGCAGCTTGTACACGTAAAACATTGCCAAGGTGATCGACAGGCTTTATACGGTTTCTAGCCTTTCTATCTGTACCACTGTACGGAGTGTACAGTGAGTGTATGTAGTATAGAGTTAAAAAAAAAACTAATTCAACAAGAAACAAAAACAGTAAACGGCTTAAAGGTTTGATAAGTCAACTAATATTTGAAAATTTCAGATCCCATCTTTTTCATAATATTATAGTATGCTTTGTATTCTTTTAAAATAGGTTTACATTAATTTGTTCGTTGTATTGCTTATGCATTGCGAAATAGCAATTTTTAACGAAAATTGCTTAAAACCAAATTGCCAAACATTGTTTGTCAAAGCAGATAAAATTGTTTTAGAAAATTGAAATTTAACATTGTGTCGCTAAATAAAGCTGAGCAAATTGTCGATTCATAAAGCGGTACATACAACAAAACCATAACACGAACAAACTTGTTTTGATGTATCCCATTTCGTATAAAGAAAAATTTCGGTTTTCAAACAGCGATTCACACGAACATCACCGAAAATAATGATTGAACATACCAAACTTACAAATGAATTGTTACGAAACAACCAAGCTATAATAAACCATGTTCTTCATGACTATATTCAAAACAACGAAACATTTTGATTTACGTTGACTCGCTGCTCAGAGAATAGGTTAAATCAACCAAATATGGCGCCACGTTTCGCACCATTTCCGATTTCCGAACCTCTGATTTGGTCTTACAATCAACCTGCCAGTGTGTACGTAACTCTTTCCCTGATAAATGAGCAAACCCCAGTGTCCAGTGTTTTGTCTACGCTACGATGTGCGTGAATTGTATTGGCCGAAACAAAACCCAGCACAATCCACAATCACATCGTCCCCCTTTTATTATGGTCCACAAGCCAAACCGCGACACGACACGGTAGCGCAAAAGTAAACGAAAGCATCGTTTCCGGGCAATGGACACCGGAGCAAATGGCACAGCTAGGACACTTACTATTTGCTTATGCGTATCGTATCGCGAGAGCAAATTCGACCCTTTTTTGGGGCGGTTCGCGAGCTACTGCCCGCGGTCACAGGGCAGTGACAGAACGCAGCGGAATGAAAAATTTAATGTTTATTCTGGGATTTATGATTACAGCAGCACTCAGGCCGGAAGTTCGGTAAAATGGTGCGGGTGTCGGGGACGGAAAAACGGCTTCTCCCCCAGCACGCAGTGCAAATTGTGCAAATACTGCCTCGCTCGGCAACACGCGTGGAAAAGTAAATCCGCCCTTCGACTAAAAGCTGGTCGCATTATTCGGTACCACACTTTCGCAGCATTCGGACCGTTCCCCAACGTACACGGGAAATCTGTGAGTGAATTTGGTATAGGTCGCATGTGTTGTGCGGCGGAAAAAGCGGACGCCTGGTGTCTCACGTTGGGTCGTCCGGAATGTCGGTGGAAACGGATCGGTAGATTCCGCAACGGTAGCCGAAACGCCGGGAAATGATTACCGCAGTGATCACATGGACACACGGGCACGGATACACACACGCATGCGCTGTATAATTAATGGGATTATTTTCGGGTTGTGGCACGGATTAGCTAACGGATAACCTCAACCAGAACGCGAGGATTGGGCCGGTACCTTCCTGCGGTCGACACGGAAGGTAAGTCCGGACGCTAATAACCCTGATTTAAGTCTGATTAGTTGTCTCCGAGGCATTTGCACGGCCATACGTGTCGCAAGTGGGCAGGATATTAGAATTATTATAAAACGGATAATGATCTAATTTATTTGCTTTACTAAAGCATGACCGTGCCGCGTCCCACGCTAATGCCAAGATTAGAAGTATCGCCATTATCATCGCTGTTCATTTGGCCAGAGTGTGCCAGATCTTGTCGGGGTGCCACTTTGCTCCATTGTGGGGATGTTTATGCAATTAGCATTAGGAAAATTAACAGTTATGCTTGTGGTAAAGCGATGTTTAGCATAAATAAAGCAAAATAAGAGGAGAAAATTATGGGGGTTTGTTTGAATTGTTAAAATTGATTGAGTTTGTTTATTTGCATTGTTTCGCACGTTACGGTCTAGATTGATTTGTTTCTTAGGTTCTCATTGTTGCATGACCCAATATACCATAGATTAATGTTAAATGATGTTGGTAGTATAAAAAAATACAAATACTTATACATTAGAAAACTATAACACCAAAAAAGGAAAATAATAAGCACAAATTTTAATACAAGAAAACATTTCTGCGTTCTGCGTTCTTCAGCATAACAAAATGTACAACGACATACATTTAAATGGATATCCCATAAGCTACTCTCTCGTTGTGCGATACAGAATTCGAAATTCGGAAAACAACCCGCTACGAATAACACGATTGGAGACAGTAAAGAGTTTGGCGACTGTTTACACCTGCTAGCCGTCATTTTGCCGTCAGCCCGCAACTTGACCATATGTCGGAGCCAACAAGTGCCCCATTTCACCGGCGGGTACACCACTAACTGTGCGATTCCAGATGGCACCAGCAACTGAGCGGCAGCACTTTAGTCGATGCATCCTCCCGCTCTCATTGTCCCCCGTGGGACGATAATGTGCTTTTAAGTGAATTTTCCACTCTGCAGTGCGATTCGCTGCTACAACCGGGTGTGCATCTCTTCGTGTGTCTGCTTACTGGAATGGGCATTAAGGGCAGCCAATCGGCCCGAAGATGGGATCGTACGAGCGAATACTCATTCTCCTCTTACGCTTTACGACCCAAATTCACCCAAGGCACCATATGCTGCGTGTACGCGCGTGTAGCTGCCTGCAACAACATACACTTGCTGGATGCATTTGGTTTGCATTCGGTTGCAGTTAATTGGTTTGGTTGCTGGTGAGGAAAACCGGATTTCGACGCGGCTCTGACCGGAGGCGTACTGCACAACAGCAGGCCCGTTTAGTCCGAATGGTGTGACAATAAGACACGGAGCATTGAGTGTGTAAATCTTCCGCAGGACGGTTCACCGATGATTTATTGTCTGTTTAGCGATGCGTTCAAGATTCTATTTAGGTTTGGTACTGATCGAATGTACATAT
>JXWZ01004840.1:0-20996 GCA_000956215.1 Anopheles farauti No. 4 | reverse complement strand
TGCTGCTGCTGCTGCTGCTGCAGGCTGTTGGTGACGAAATTGTTGGGATTCACGGTGCCCACTATCTTTGTCCCAATTTTGGTACCATCCTCTGCCAGGATTGGCTGTGCATGTTGACCCGGCTGCAGTACAACGCTCGGTGGAAAACCACTGCTGGAAGTTGTGTTCACTTTCACGATCGTCGACGTCTTCACGGGACTGGCGGTAGTAGGAGGTGCTTTATCTTGTTTTTTCGATCGATTGCGTTTCGGTTTTTCTTTCTGTGCCGTGACGTTACCGATCGATGCGTTCGTCATATTGCTGGTGGCATTTATCACCTTCGTGCCGATGACATTGCCGCCTTGATTGGTTATAATATGCTGATTTTTTATTGCTTGACTATGCTGCTGTCCCTGTACGATCATTTGGGTGGTAGTCGTACTTTTCTGGACTGCCGTCGTCGACTGTTGTGGGGTAGAAGAGAGTGCCGGCGGCTGCGATTGCGAGAGTGTCGGTGTAGGCCGCGTTTCGCTCGACTGTGTCACTTGTCCAACGTTGTTGAAATGGATTTGTCCCTGCATTAGACACTGGGCCAACTGCTGTGCGTTAATGCCCGTAGGCACGATTAGCACACGTTCCATCGGACCCAGTGCGGCTGTCGTTTGCCCTGGGCTGAGCTGGGTAATCTGATTGGTAAGTGTGTTCAGTGAAAACAGTTGCTGATTGGGACCGACTTTAGGAAGTTCTACCAGCTTTGGCGCATTCGGATTCACTACAACCGTTTGTTGGTGATGGTGGTGTTGTTGTTGCTGTTGTTGTTGCTGCTGCTGCTGTTGCTGGAGTAGTTGAGGCTGCTGTTGCAGTGTTTGTCGATTGCTCAGTACAGGTTCTATGCTCGTTTCGGATTTTCGAACGTCCTTTAGGGACTGTGTTTGCTGGTGTTGTTGGGCATGCACAAGGTGAGTCTGATTATTACCAGCTCCTGCCTGCACAAGTTGCGGTGTGGTTGTCGCCGTTGTGTTAGTCGATTGTGACGTAAACACCGCCTGCTGCTGCTGCTGCAGAAACTGTTGCTGTTGTAGTTGCTGTTGCTGTTGTAATTGCTGCTGCTGTTGCTGCTGTTGCAGTTGCAGTTGCTGCATTTGTTGCTGTTGTAACTGATGTTGTTGTTGCATCTGCTGTTGGTGCTGCTGTTGTTGCTGTTGTTGCTGCAGCTGTAACTGTTGCTGGTGTCCAGTTTGCAGTGTTAAGGTTGTTGCGGGCTTCTGCTGTACCTGTGCGCTAACGGTGGCCACATTTTTGCCCTGCTGCTGTTGTGCTGGTTGCGCAGTCACAACAATCTGATGATGTCCTTGCGTTTGGTGATGCGCTATGGGAACAACAGGGGCGTGTTGCGGTGGCGCCTGTTGTATCGACGCAATGGTGGCTGATAAACCACTATTACTGCTCATCGTAGGCGGTTTCGATGGTTCGTTCACCAGCGTTATGTTGCCCAACGCGCCGGACAGGATTGCCTGCATGATGGTTTGCGATTCTGGCGTTTGCGGTTGGTTTATGTCATGTTTTAGTATGAGTTGACCATTTTCGGCTAACGACAGGCTCAAACTGCCCGTCAGCTGGGAAAGTATTCCTTGGGCCGTCGTAACTGGTGGCGGCGGTGGAGGAGGGTGGGATGCTGCTGGTTGTTGTATTGGCGTTGTTGGCGTAATAGACGTTTGGTTCAACTGCACAGTCGGTGTTGCCACGACCGAGGGCTGCTGTTGTTGCGTGGTGAACACTACACCGCCTCCTCCGATCACATTCGATTGCATCGAGGTGGGTATCGCTTGTACCGCTTGTTGCGGTTGTTGTTGTTGTTGTTGTTGTTGCTGCTGCTGCAAACCACCACCAACCGTTGTTAGAATTGCCTGATTCGGTTGTGACGGTTGCATTTGGTTCTGTATTGTGATCGTAGCTTGCGACTGACTAACGGAAGGTTGCGCTAGACCCTGATATTGCGCCCCCACAGCGCTCACGACTTTATTGTCGATGATCGGTGTGATTTGAATCTGGTTGTTGATGGTACCACCCTTAACTGCCTTATTCTGACTTGCCGTCGTACCATCGACCTGCGAAATTTGTATATTACCGATCTGCGTCGGTACCGCACTGGTCGTACCGATGGTGTCGAAAGATTTTTCCAACTTTTTCCCATTTTTCTTACTGTTTGCTGCAGTACTACCGCCACCGATATTTCCGCCCGCCATAGGGATCGCTTTCTTTTTCGAGGCAGGTGACGGGACCGTCGAAATCTTGCTATTGCTCGTAGATATCACAATGGAAGCAGCAGTGGACGTTCCGACCGTGGATGCCATCGTAGCGATCGCTGTAACCGGGGTTGGTATTGGGTGATGTTGTTGCGACGTGGCGCTAGTGATCGATCCAGCGGTATGCGTGGTAAGCGTCTTTGCCGAGGACACCACAAGATGTGGCTGAGCTTCGGCCATCAGTTGATTTTGTATTTCGTTGATTTGGCTTTGCAGCGTGGGGGTTACCTGCGTATTGTTGAGCACATTGTTCATCAAACTGTTGACGCATATCGTATTGCTTTGCTGCACATTGCTGGCGTTAGAGGTGGCCATTGAAGATGTGGTGGTGGTGCTGATCGCCTGCACACTCGCTGTCGGCGCTACGGTCGCAATGTTAACAATCTTCGCATCATCGCTCGTACCGGTGCCGCTACCAAATCGCGGCAACGAAACTGTGTACGATGCCTGTCCTGAGCTTGAATCATTCGACGGATCGATTGTGATCATGAACGAAGGTGCTTCCTGTTGCTGCTGTTTGCTCGTTGCTGTGCCGCTGCTGATAGTAGCCGAAGTTGTAACGGAAGTCGTTTGTGGTGGCGGTTGATTACTGTTTGGGGTAGCGGACACTTTCGACTCCTGTGTGGCCCCTCCATCCAATCCAGAAGCAGGTATCGAAATGGTGTAAGGAAATTCTACATTATCCGAACCAGCTGCACTGGATGGTATCGAGATCATGATGTCGCTACCATTCCCTCCACTGCTAGATTGATTTGTTATCAAATTTGCATGTGGTTGGTGGTGTTGTTGAGGTTGTACAACCATTTGAGATGAAAGTGTCTGTGTCCCCGAAGCTGGAGGTGGTGATGATATCATATCCTTCACTGGATGCTGTAGCGCTGCTGGATTTCCGGTGGCAGAATTCGCCGAGTCATTATGCTGTATCACAATATTGGCAGAATATTCCACCCCGGCTGGTGTGTGATTGCTGGTCGTAGCCAATAAGGGCGGTGGTTCATCCGTGTCCATAAAATCATCGTCCTCGATACCGATACCGGAGATCTTCATCAAATTTGCCAAATCCAGCTTCCCCGTGGATGTGTGCGTGTTCGAGTACGATGACGGAGAGTTCGGAGACGTCACGTGCTGTTCCGTGGTAATATTGGTACCCGCCGATGCTTGGGTGGTGTTGCTGTTCAGCATTGGCACTTGGCTTACGATTGGGGCACTCGGTTGCTGCACAATCATCGGTGCTGCTGTTGCAACGGGCGGTTGTACTGGTTTCACCTTTTTCTTACTTCGACGTTCCTTTTTTGGCTTTTCCACCTCTATTCGCGTGGCAGAGGTGGCAGAGGTTAGGGTAAGTGTAGGGTGCTGATTCGATAGTGGATTCGTTTGCTGCACAGTCACTGGACATGCGTTCGATTGCTGTATGGTTGCGTTCGTGTGAGCATACAAATGCTGCTGCTGTCCCGCGATAGTTGGCCCGTGGATCTGCGCCTTTACGCCATCACCAGTCACAATCACTTGCTGGCCGGATGCGGTGGTCGTTAGAATCGGTGTCCCCGGGAGATGATTTCGCAATGTTGCTTCCGTCGCACCAACTGTAGGAATAATTTGAGCCGTTTGAATCTGTCCATCGATCGTGGTGGTCGACAAGAGTTGCTGGCTGCTTGTCGGATGTTGTTGCTGCTGCTGGTGCTGCTGCTGTTGCTGCTGATGTTGTTGCTGCGGTTGCGCTTGCGACGCCGGTTGGGCATTAACCGTGATCGTGTTTGGTGCTGCGCCAGTAGCAAACTGAATATTTTGCGCATTAACAACGATTTCACCCGTTGGTGTTGCAGCTGTCGCAGCACCCGGTGTCGTCGACGGTGACACAAACGTTGCCCCTCCAGGTGTCGTCGCCAACTGGAGATTTACACTGCCCAATTGGTTTAGATTGATGTTTTGATTTTGAATACCGAAATTGCCCACGTTGGCCTGTTGAAATTGAGCCGGCAGTGAGGTGGTAAGCAGTTGCCCGTTGAGACCGTTTGGCATCTGAATCTGCGCTAGACCGCCGTTCAACTGAAGGTTCTGTATCTGTGCCACACCCTGGCTCAGGAGGTGCTGATTAATAGCGGCCGTTATCTGTTGCGGTTGCCGCTGTCCCTGCAAGCCTTGGATTTGCGTTAACGGTACGCCCTGGTTGGTCTTCAGCCCGGGAATGTTCTGTTGCACCAGATTGCCCTGCGATGAGACGATGAACGTTGGGGCGGTCGCTAGTTGCATCGTTCCGTTTGCGTTAAGTATTCGGAGCACCTGCTGTGGTTGAGGTTGTTGCAGCTGGGGCCTCGTATTGTGTATCACCAGGCTGGGAGCAGCTATCTGCGGTGTCGGTGGACGCAGTATCAGCTGCACGCCCTGGGGCGTGTTTTGCTGCACCAGAACCGGCATCTGATTCAGCAGCAGCGGTTGCGCGTTCAGATTCCCCGTCGGTAAAATGATGGAACCACCGTTCTGTGCTGTTGGTGTGCCAGTTTGGGCAGTCGCCCCGCCCGGTTGTTGCGCTCCGGCCTGTTGGGTTGCAGTGGTAACCATTTGTCCGTGCACTTGGGGCGCGTTTGCCGTGGCACTGGTGTGTGATTGCGGTGCGGCGGTGGTGGTGAAATGCACTTGTGTTGCGCCGCCGGCACTCACGACAGTTCCCGCCTGCGAAACCTGTATCTGCGCCGGAAGTTGCGATACTACTGTCGGTAAGGACACTGACGTGACCGTTTTCGGTTGCGCTACGATCGTCTTGGTGCCATGCACCACCGGCGTTGTTCCGTAGCTGGATACGAATGTCGTCGTTTGCTGGTGCGCTGGGTTTTGCTGATGCACAGAGAGTGGCGTGGACGTAGCCGACGACGACGAAGATGACGACGTCGAGGAGGTTGGCGACACAGAGGGCGTCGATGTGGCCGGTTTAGGGAGAATCTGCTGTGGTCCTTTGTTGTGGTGTTTCACACCCGTCACGTTACCACCAGCAGCTCCAGGCGGAGAGCTCTGCAAGGTATTGCCGCTGATCACTAACCCACCGGTGGACGTAACGACCGCGGTGGAGCCGGACGACGGTATCACGTTCGATGCGCCCGAAGTAGCGGCTATTATTTGTTGCTGCACAAACTGCTGCTGGTGCGATGGTGACTGCTGAATAGCGTGAAGTTGCTGCGCTTGCAGCGTCTGGAGCGGTATGTGCTGTTGAGCATTGGTTTGGTTTAACTGCTGCTGTTGCTGCGGGCTTGGCTGTGATACGATGGTTGTTGTATGGCGCCCGCTTTGCTGTTGCAGCTGATGATGCTGCTGCTGCTGTTGCGAGACGGCTGTAGCAGCAGGTGGTTGTGACTGGGTTATCGCAAACTGGGAACCTTGAAAAATTTGCACTATTTGATTTCCGGTGCCCATAACAGGATACTGTAAACGAGATAGAAACAAAGCGGAACCAATTAATGTGAGGCACAGCTAGCAAAGGTTTGGCTATGGCTTACCTGCTGAATGATAGGTTGTGGCGTTGGTGGCCTCAATTGCGCAGCAGCGTTTGGAGCTCCAGCTTGCACAGGACCTCCTGCACTGTTGCCGGTAGTGACCAGTATGGAACCACCGTTCGGACTTGCGATCGGGCTGGGGCTGGCGATAGGGCTTCCGACGAACGAAACAGCGGCGTGATGTTGTTGGTACGAATGCTGCTGTTGCTGCTGCTGCGTTGCTTTTTTCGCCGCTTTCGGGCTACTGGCGGCGGGCAATGTTCCATGTCCATGGCCTGCATGTGACTGTTGCTGGAGGTGATGGTGTTGTTGCTGCTGAATAGCATTAACCGAGGAAGATTTGCGTCCCTTCTAAGCAGTAGAGCAATGTAAGAAACGAAAACAAAAGCCAATATCAATCCGTGCTTATGTTTCACCATGATCAGTCGCTGGCTGGGGATCCTACCTTGTTAAGCGCAATGTTATTAGAACCGACTAGAGTAGTATTAAATTCATTGCCAGGAGTTGTTGAGATGCTGAAGGTCGTAGCACCCGCAGGAGACTGCGTTGGACTAGGACGGTATACCACAGTTCCGGCATTTGGGCTGGTGCTGTTGCTCAGTACTTGCTGCTGCTGGATGATAGTGGATTGTTGCTGGCTGAACGATTGGCGACGCCCGGCTATACCCGTCTTGCGGTCCTGTTGTTGCAAATAGTGATGTGATATAGTTTACCTCACAACAGTTTGGCTTGAACGATCGTGACACTTACTTGCTCCTGAGTCACATTACCAATGGCGCTGTTTGTCACCAGCAGAATATCCTGTTGTTGTGAAAATGGTGACTGCGACGGTGACGGTTGCAACCGAGGACTCGCTGGTATCGATGGCGACGGGCTCGGTGTTAGAAATGGACCCGGAGGAGACAAAATACCTGCGTATCGTGTAAAGAGAGAGATATAGTTTACTTAGCTGAACAGCGCACATCACACGCGCAATAATGTTAATAAGGGAGGATAAAATTAAATGGACATAAGGAGATGCAAAAACAGGGCAACTTATAGTGGAGCAATTGGCACTTATTTTTACCGAATATCATCTTTTCATTGCGGTCGGAAGACGTCTTCCGCCAGGAATGAGAAGATTAGACGACACTTCACTGCTTCACCACGCGTAATTTATCAAATAACTGATGATATTTAATTTCTTTTAAACACTTTGGACGCACTTTCGGTTACGTTTTGTATGCACACTCTTGTACGCACCATTGGACCAGAGCGTAGAACACTTAAACACCACAACAAACACTTCCTCGCACATATGCAACATTTATTAATGATGCGTGATTATTTAAATAATAGCACTTTCCTGTATATTTTCCGATTTTTTGTTTACACTTACAAGTAACAGATAGAGCACAGCTGAACTACGTTAAAATCACACGACTCGTTTGCACTGCAAGGAAAGGCGACACTCATTATTCTGCGGTGACAGGTGTGTGTACAATCGAACAACATTTATCGATTTGTTGCAGACTTCTTTTCACTTGAGGTACGCTGTATACTATCAAACAACAACAAACTGCATATCGGATGAAAGATGGTGGTGGCAGGCACAAGATTTACAATAAACTCACATAAACAGATTCCATTTGGGGATTGTTTTGATGGTAGATTTTGAAATTTAACTATATAATTTCTAAAACACACAAAAACTACCATTTGACAGCAAGAAAAAAAAAACGCGAATCAAATCTATGAGCCATCCGTTCGTTACACCTAATCGAAAGAGATTCGTTCAGTTTTATTGGATTTCTCTCAGCGGAGCAACACAAAAGTCACGAAACACAACACAGTAATAAAACGGGATGGTGATCCTTTCTCTTCCAGCAAATCGTACGTCTCACACACACACACACACACACACACATACGCGCGCATAGTCGCATCCTTTCGTATCATAGTTCTCGTTTTTGCTCCGGTGGCTACTTAGTTTGTATCGCGCGACACCCTTCCAAAGTGTTGCCCCCCGTCGCTAACATCGTGACCGTGTGGCGTTGACGAGAGCGCGCGCGGAGTTCGCGTTTCCCATTTTCCCGGCGGAGTTCAACACACTAACGGAAACATTCTGGTTTCGCGAGAGAGTCGTACAGAGAGCGGACCCCGTCAGGACGACGAATGCAGAGTGAGAAGAGAAAAGTTCCACCCGAGCGACACACACCACACGGGTAGTACATTTCATTTTCCGGGGCTGGCAGGAAAAAATTCCTTTGTTTGTCACGCTGATGAGAATCAGCGTGAACATATTCGCCCTCCGGGGTGTGATAATGTGTAATGTGTACAGCAACAGTCACACCGCTTGGAGTGCTTGCATTGTTATTGGCTTTTGTAGTGAATCTTTGTTCGGTATGTGTAAATTATTTTCTTTCACCCAAATGCACCATGCCAATGGTTGGTCCACTGTGATTAGCCGTCAGCAAATATTCTGATCACGTGAAAACTGGATGAGCTAGCAGTTTCGACTCTGCCGGCGACGCTAGATGCAGAAACGAACAACCTAAGTGCTATCATAGCCAACTACGATACAGTTTGACTTTTTTATAAAACCACAATTTTTTGTCTATTTTCTGCACACTACTTTGCATCAAAAATACGCACAACTGCAACCGAAGGTACCGAATGTAATCCATTTGTGGTGAAAATTTTTCAATTCACAACAATGTGTAAGATAATACAATACTATCACTGGTGCAATATAAATGCTTTTTTTTTCTATTCACTAGTAATATCCTTGCTACCACCACCTTCTGCAAGTGCGATTGACTACTCCGCTTCCCAAAAATCCCCTTATCGAGTATGAACTACCGAGAGGCACCCTTTACAACACACGGTGCCGTCGACGAATGGAATCCGTTACGGCATATCCTCTTGATGAAGGTAGATAATTGTGAAGCTTTCTCTTCGATCTCGAACTACCAATTTTCCCCGTTTGCACTCTCATCGTACGCGGTTCTAAAGTCTCTCGTGTTTCCTCTTCCGGGCGAGAAGAGTCATTTCCCGGTTCTTCCGCAGACCACGTGTCCCACCACTTCGGCTTTCTCTCGAGTATCCGCCCGCAACAGAGTTGTTTTACAGAAGCACCGACCGTCTGTACAGCGCTACACGCGCTTGCGGCGGTGCTCTATTTGAATGTCTTGTTGTTCTTCGGAACAAGGACTATCAGAGCCATTCTCTCCGGCATTATCCTGGTTGGCGGAGTGCAGAGAGTGTGTGTTGGTGTGTGTATGTGTGTGCCTGTCCACATCACCGCGAAGAGTATTTGCTCTCTTCGGATATTTACATCAACAAGCGCGTTGCGTCCTTTTTTGTTGTTGTATGCTGATGGTACTCCCAACTTACTGATAGCCTGTGTTTTTGTGGGATCGCGTGAGAGAAAGTATGATTTTGTTGTAGAAGCAGCAGACAGCTACTACGTCATAACGAAGAGGTGACCAAGAATTACGTCGACCCAGGCTGAAGGGGTTCAATTTGTTCTTCTCCGCCCCTGCGATTAGACAAAATAGTTGCACACTCCCATTGTTGGAGGAAATGTCACGATAAAATTTATATGATATTAGGCAAACACATAGCTTAATATTTATCAGTACGATTAACAACAAAGCGATTCATGTTTTTTTTTAACTGAGAAGAACGTTTGTTTTCCACTCTGTTCGATCGCTCGTGAATGACAATTAATTTTGCTCAAGGTAGATGCAATAGTAAACAGCAGGCACTTTGACAACGACAGGTTTGTGTTAGAGGTGTACACCAAAGGCAAATTGTTTGTTTTGATTATGAGGAACGGGAAATTCTTCGGGATACGACGCACCCAATGAATTATTCAACCAATATTCATAGACCGTTGTGTCGCACAGTATTATACATTTGTTAAATTTATTCCAACAGCACTGCAATGCCTTTTCCTTCTCTTTCTTTCCTTCACATTCTCTGTATCTACCACTGCTTTCATAATTAAATATATATTTTGATCATAACTATGACAAGAAACTATCGCACAACTATAGTACTATCAAAAGATCAAATTTGCAAAAAAAACACATTTCATTCCTACAAAGAAGTGACTTCAATTAAAAGAAAAATCTAAACCAATACGCACACACACACACGCACATCATGTGACAGGAAACATTTCATCACATAAAAGGTATTTTATCACATTCTAATACAATTTTTCGTGTAGCGATACGCATTTTGTTTATAAACCCACTCGGTGCATATTTTACAACGCAAATTTTCTATTCACAAAATTTCACTATCCGCGCGAGAGCTGCATACACCCACTTCATCAACGCTCAACACAGTCGTTCCAGACTCTAATTAATTCCGTGGTACCTTCTTTTCCATCGCCAGCGAAACTCACAACGTATCGAGGCAGGAGCAGCGACATCGCACGGTGAGCGTAAAAGTCGAAAAATACCCACACATAACAAGCAGGCGGTAGGACACGCGAGATAAAGTGTCCTTTTTTCTCATCTTACGCTCGCATTTCTTTTTCGTCGTCCTGTGCGAAAGGAAGAACACATCCTTTGCCTTTGGCGCTGCATCGTCATCAAACACCACTACAGTTACTACCATCTCCACCACCACCACCACCATCGTTCGTAACAGACAGCTTCCCGGTGCCTGTACGAGTCACCCATACTGTGACACATATCCTTTTGCTTGTGTCACCTATACACGCACACACATATACATACACACGTGCATGCTGTTTGCTTACGTGAGTTAGCGAATGAGTAGAGCGTTACCACACCACTACTACTACCGCTTCTATAATCACAACTCTAACATCATCACCGTCGTCGACGTCGTCATCATCATCATCATCATCATTGCCGGTAATGCTTGCTTGCAGAAAGCAGCAAGTACAAAACATCCTGCTGTAACATGTGCGCGCCCTAGAGTGCACCAGCAGGCAACCTTTTTGCTTCCTTTGGGATGTCCTTTTTCCCGGCGAATTCCCTCGTGCGTGTGTGTTTTATGCCGAGGCATCTTTATCCACAGCAGGATGCTGTGACAGCGATGGTTGCATTTGATGGTGTGTTTTATAGCACACTTGGATGATAGGCGTATGAGTATTTACAATAAAAATGAAACATTTTTTTTACGTTCCATTCTGCCGCTGTCCACTACGGCAGGACGCGTAAAGCCGCCTCGCCTCGATGGCTGGATGTTGCTTTATAAAATCACGCAAACCATAATTTACCACAAATACGTCACATGAATGATTCTCACGGTGAAAAAATGGATCCTTCGTTTGACCCACACGCCACACGCTACCAACCCCGCCGCAAGAACAAATACACACATGGCGTGCGCGCGCGCGGCCCCCTAGTGGTGATAAAGAGCGCCATCAGATGAAGTGGAGGATGATAAAGGGGACTTTTCTTGTTGAGTTTTGGGGAGGAAAGGAATCGATTTCCGCCAGCGGCGTACGCGCGTCGGACGCGCAATGTGGTGTGCATTTGATAGCTTTGTCTGTAAATCATTCAAACCGAGCATGTACGCTCTCAAATTTGCCTTGGAGGAGAGAAAATCTTGCACTCTCATTCGCCGTCTAAGCTCGGCATTGCACGACTTTTCTCTCATTCATTTGCGCGCTTTCATTGAATGGGTGGCTTGGATAACCACCTTAAGGACACGATGGAGAGCAGCGTGCAAAGAAGGGATGCTGCAAATCGAATACATCATCGCAAACAAATGCTAAACACTTCGGAAGGTTCTCACGGACAGGAGAGAATATGGTTTTTGTTCTTTAGCCAACATGCGCGCTCCTAATGAATTCATCCGACGGTCTAACTATGTGTATATTTGACAGTAAAATAAAGTGTCTTACACATTTTGAAAATTAACAAATATTGGACGATAAAATTATTATTAAAAATACATAAAGTACATTGAAATTTCAATGTACAAACATTTACAATGAAACAAATAATTAAAAATACAACATCACATTTAAAAACAATTGCTAATGCTTCGACGAGAGACGGATTTGCTAGAGGACCATGTTCAAACAAAACTATCTGTGCATCATAAAGCCTTAAGTGTATAGTTCGTTTAGTTACAATATTTGATCACTTGACTTACACGGCAATACGCATGTATTAAAACAATAATAATCCAATTTAGATAACATTCTGTTTGCACCTTTGCACATCCTCTAGGCCATTATTGCAATCATGAAGCATTCCTATAAGTGAGTTACAGATAGTAACCTGTTTCCTTCTGTTCCTACTCTGATTGTGTTTTAAAATGGTAAAAAAATAAAACAAGGCAACTGCATGAGTTTCTTGCACGCTTTTGTTACGAATACCGACAAAAGTTTACGAGCAGAGCAACAACAATACAGACAAACTTCTTCCAAACATTCAACATTACAGACCAGAGAAACTCCCCAAAGCGCTCGGCAATTACGGCATAAACTGACATGAACAAAAAGAATGCACAAAACAAATCACAGCACCCGATTTACATTGCTCCCTAGTAGGCACTCCGCATCGATGCTCTCACGTGTTGTGGGGAGAAAATTTCTCAACAAGTCGCGAACAGAAAGCTCAGAACATAAAAGCAACCAAGGACCCTATCTCATGCGCGGTGGATATGGGAAGAGGGTGCTATGCAGTACGACAAGCCACGACGGCTCTAAGCTTAATTCGAAGCACACACAGACACAAACACGCGCGCCCTGGGCACATTCGTCGGACGACAGATGAACAACCGTGCGAAGAGTTCAACATCAACCGCGTCACAAGGCTAGAAGCCGGGGAGGATTGGGACGTTTCCTCTGGTTGGACACTGTAGTCATTAGCAGCGGCAGCAGCATCAGCATTTGATGCTGGTATCGGAAGGCAAAGGGAGCCCGAGCGCATACCAAACATGAGGTGCATGAAATTGACAAAATCGATAAGCTATCGCAGTAGCCGTCGTCTCCTCTTTTTTATCCAGCCCTATAGCAACGCGTTGTGCTACACAGTCAGATTTGTTGATGTAGCTTTTGCTTCTCACTCAGGGACACCGGCGTTGATGCCAACAAGTTACTATTAGAACCATTTTCCGCCACCTCACCACCCCCGCACGACCCTCGCAATGTATTGAAATATTTTAATTATATTTCTTTCGTCATTCTCCGTTACGCTACGTTCCCCATTTATGTCCAGAGCTTTTCGTTATTACAAAATGTTAACGTTAACAAGGTAGAAAAAAATGAGAAAATCAACGCAATAATGTGCATAGTTGCTGTCACAAAAAAAAGTGATCGCACGAGAGAAAAGTTCTTTGATATTCGATAAATCAATTACCAAACACACAACACCAGACAAGGAAAGGAAATAAAAGGAAATAGAAAGGAACTGAAAGTTATAGGGTTTAATTATTGCAAACATGTAAAACGTATGTTTTTTGTGCGAGAAAAAACACGCACACGGATGCAACAAAATTCGAATTCATTAAAACTGTGCAAACAAACGATGAATGAAAGTGTGTCCAAGTTGCTGCAGCAGTAGAAGGTAATGGTATAAGAAACATACGCTAACATATGTGCGATGAACTGTACTACAGAAAACACACGGATAGGATTATGCTCAACGGTAGCAGCAAACGGTGGTAGAAATACATTCAAATGGTACTGAAGCGTGTGATTCAGTGTAATTTAACTTTATGTCAAATTTCATTAACAGCAAAACGAATGCCTTGAGTCACAACCATATCCGCGCGGAACAGCGCGACATTTACTCTGAACAGTAAGTGTGAGAAAATAATTACTTTCATTTTTTTTGCATCTACACCAAAACCGTCTGATGAACATTTGTAAGAGTAAACTTATATTGTGATATTCTAGCCAAAATCGTTTCGATTAGACAAGTTCGAATTGCCCACGGAAAGTTCCTCAATTTCTCCATTGTAAACATTGGAGATAATTTAATACATAAGCATCTGGTCAACAAACACCTGAAGATTAATCTCTACTATGCTATCACAACAAAACTTTCGGCAACACTTTAAGCGATTTCGAAGCAACTACGCATGCAAAAACGAGGCGTTAGTGGTTAAGAAAACAAGATTAAAACTGTTGCAATCATAGATCAATTCAAACACCGTCCTCTGCCATTGCTCAACCTGCTCTGTCTGTAGACGTAGAGCAAAGCGAACACCATCCGTGCGAGCGACCGAGAACGGACGTCCCGAAACTCCACATGCGATTGTTTTTGGAACATTTGACCAATCAATTATACGCTTAGAGTAAAGCAGCCAGCGCCGCGAAAGCCGAGCATAACCGAGCGAAAGTAAACGAAATTAACTCTCCATAAACAGTGGTCTGGCGCAGTGGTGGCCTAACTGGCCGCGCCGGTCAGCATGTGGTCACCTTTTCCGGCCAGATGAGAGACACACATGGACGCTCCGTTTGTGTGGGGTTGTGTGCTGCACAGACAGATGGTAGCACCATTTCCCATCGATAGGCTTTCCCGGCAGGGGGGGGCCGAGCGAGAATAATTGTTATTTTAATCGTGGCAACAGCAATCAATTCACTTTCCACAACACTGCCATCGTTTCGACTGGCGGAGTTTGATCGATGACGGTAGTGGCATGATTCTGGTTTGCGACAGAGCAACCGTCCGAGTTTAAACTGCCGAATTAATTGTTGCTGAGCAGTGGAATAAATTATTGCTCGCAATATTTAATTAACTTCATCAACTTATTAATACAATATTAATCAAAATGAGCCTACTGTGATTTCGAAAGTAAGACTAAAAAATACGTAGCTACCCATTTTGCGACAATTGAAGCACAATAAACGTCTTCAAGATACATAAAACTCGGACCATAAAACTCGCTGATACACTGTCGAGACCCTTTTTTTGCATTCCATGCTTTAGTGGTACAATAAAAGCCTTCCCGATCGGGTGTGTTCGAGTTATTACACGACAACCTCATATAATTGTAAAGGCGTACGCAAACACTCTCACACACAGTGTCCCAATGCAACCACCAGCCAGTTAACGGCACACGTATAATAATGATGATGAGGTTAAATCAGGCACTGTAGTTACAAGCGACACGCTTGATGGAATATGTGCTTCTCCACCTTCCCTCGTCTTGTTTGCTGGTTTTAGTACACACCCGTCACAAGGTAACGATGCCTTAAATTTATGCGCCATTCTCATATGGGCCTCTCCCGTGAGCATATGTGCGTGTGTGTGTGTGTGTATGTCCGCACGCATTCATTGTTTCTGATGCTGCTTCGGTTGCCACTGTCGCTGATTTTTGTTCCTGCTTTCGGTAATTCGGTTTCTCGCTTATCGTTGCCACTGCCACCGTCCGTAATTACCGCTTAATACTACCACCGTAGCTGGCATGTCCCCTTGCTGTCCGGCATAACACTGCCGGGCCGGATCAACCGGACAAATTTACGGCGAGCGGAACCGTCAACGGGCACGGTAGTTTTGGCTCATAAATATAGTTCGTTGCACAAAGCAGCGCACACGGTCTGTTGCGGTGCATATCAGTATATCGACATTCAAAGTGCACTTGCCAAAGTTCAAGGTCGGTGGTGCATATGCATGTGCATTAGATAGTGACGCGTTGGAGTGATCTTGTTGCTCGAGTCCAGCAACAAGTTTTACTAACGATTGTTAAATGGTTAATCAACACAAAACGGATACTTCTTTACGACTACACGGATTGTGCTGGCAATACTTTATTTAGCAACACAAAAACATATGTCACTCTAAGTGTTTTGATGTCGTGATAAAGTTTTAAGTACAAAAACAGACCATGTACTAAAGAAACAGATTTTACACAAAGTACTAGCCATGTTGTGGCATCGCCCATTAATTGCCCGAAGCACTAGTCACAGAACATTAGCATAAACTAATTAAACGCGGATTTAATTACAGAGCGGTGCTTCCCCACGCAATGGCTATTTAAAAGCGCACAGAATGTGTAACAAATACTTGCTGCGTAAGATGGAATCGTGCGTTCGTGTGTGATCGCGAACAACGTGCGTTATAACAAAAAAAACACTTGTTTGTATTAAGGTTCTGTGTAACGTTACACATATTCCGACATCGGACCACAACCTCAAGGCCTGTACACATTTCAATTGGTGTTGCTTGCATACCTATAGCTGGACATTTAATTCAGCGTACGAGAGGATGACTTCCTGTAAAGTTTCAAACCCATAACATGTTTTGTTTAAGGCGATACAACTTCCTTTTTAGAATAAGAACATACACTCTGCATAGGCAATGTAGTAGGATGTGAAAATACTCACTGTTTTTTTACATTTAGAGTATACGAACATCACATCATACAAAATACATTTTTGGTCGGACGTTTACACATTTTAACAAACTTTTATTATGTATCTTATTTGGAAACGAACAAGAGTTGATGGATTGAACAATACGACCGCTAAAAAAACTCATTTTTAGAACAAAGAGATCAATCAATCAATCAATCGATTTCATGATGGATATTTATATCAAAACTCAATAGTAAACACTTGTATATGTACTGTATATGTATTGAACACAATAGTAAATATTTTAATGTTTCACTTTATTACCCCAAATAGATTTCGTCCAAAAATAGGTGGTGTTTTTGTTAAATGCGAAGTTGTAGTACCTCCTGCACATAATTACATACAAAAAATCGGTCAAAATAGTATAACACAACCCAATCTCACCGTTTTATTCACTTCGATTTAAACTAGACACTACATCAAACAGAAAAACGCACATAGCACACAACCGCAGATGGTTGAAAAGAAGCAATGCGAACGTGAATGGACAAGAATTGATGCGCCTCTCTGCGCCATGTTTAACCTTTGCCCGTGCTTGAATTGAAATTTTAGGCGCCACATGCAGTTTTTCGAAAGAATAGCAACCACCGAAAAAAAACACATTCCAACAAGAGGCCGGCACAAAAGAATGCGATGGGAAAGAAGGGTGAGGCGTTCGAACCAACCCAAAACCACGACCGTAAGCGTTGATGCTTCACCGCGTTAAGCATTCGATTGATGGCTATTGTCGGTGCATTTACTATCAATCCAATCGACCTGGCTGGAGGTATCCCATACAAACAGTCGAGAGTAGAACTAAACTCGAAACCACCTCCCCATCGGAGGAGCAAACATTCACGAAGCTTGATGATGAGCGAAGCTGAACAAAAAAAAAATGGATTGTCGTCCATGTAGTGCCCAAAGGTTGTCTGAATAGATGTTTCTTTTGCATGCTGTAGCTGCTGGATGTTTGATAAACTATCACCACTGGCGTCGTAGTGGTGTCGGCCCGTCGGCGACATACCCATTCAATCTCGATGCTGATTCCGTCTCGAGAGGACATCGTCGAAAAGGAAAATCGAATTTTCTAGTGGTACGTATACACATGCGGCACTGGTGCGATCATCCGTCTTTCTGATAGCTTTCACAGGGCCGAGGTATGACAGGTATAATTCAATTCTACAACCGAAGAGACAGCATCGATTTTCCGTCTCAAGGAAACGCGTGGGTTTGCATTTGGAAGGTCATTTCGTAAGGTTTGCTATTCATCTTTTTTTATGTGAAGATTTATCGTTCTCTTTAGATTTTTACGCTAGCTTGTTGCATTAGACTAAGGATTTGCAGACGTAACTCAAGAATAAATATACCAAAAGCCTCGTCCACCCTTTAACCACATCGTAGGTGTGTATGCAAACTGCAAGTTATAAATAATAACAACACCTTTGAGGAGAGCCTTTAGCCGGATGAAAAGGAGAGCGGAAGATTTTCTAATCGGGTGCCAGGAAACTGATAGATTTCACCATGATGATGCGAACAACAGCAAACGAAAGGATCTAAAAACTCACACTTTCCAACATTGGCACCGAAAACCTGCACCGAAATTCCTTGCAAACCAACAGTACATCTCCTTCTCCCAGACAAAAGCCAAACCAGGGCTGAATGCTCTCTAATACAATTTACCTTCCTACGCCATGGTAACGCTCGTGGTATTTGTAGCTTCAAAAGGAAAGGAAGCCAAAAATGACCACAAAAACAGCAGCAGCTGTAGTAAGTAGAAAAGCTCCTACTGCAAACATTGAAGCAGCAGAGTGAATAGAAATCCCCCAAAATCTGTAAACCAAACGGTCACCGCTCGTCGTATTTCGTACCGATCGCGTACACAGGTTGAAGTGCAGAGATTAACTTCCCCCTGTGGAGGGGAGCAACCGGGTGAAAGGAAAGACAGCCTCCGTAATACTAACATTTCTCCCGTGTTCCCGTACCCGTGTTGAGAGGCGGCAGGTTTACACAATGCTACTGTGGTTTGCAGCAACCCTTTTCTGTCTTTTCCAATTTTTCAATGTGGTGCAGACTTCGTAAGCTTGAAGGATATGAAAGACGATGAAAAAAAACAAACATCTACAAAAACATCTAGGCACCGAGTGTCCCCGGAGAAAACTTCAACATGACCAGCAATTGGTTCGGTACTTTTTCACGAAGTACAGACCTATGACTCCATTATTCGCATGGTTACTTTCCACTTGCCCAACCTAACCTGTTTCCGCTGGCGTGAAACTGTTGTTCTAGCTACCTACGGCCTTTGAACTTGGACACCATATTCTCTTCGCTAGGAGCAAAAAAAAAAGAAGCGAATCCCCAAAACTTCCGATACATCGCTATCGAATACGGCAAAAACGCTTGCTGCTCCATCCATCCAGTGTGTGAGAATATTGTCTCTGGCGAAAGAATCAGCAGACGGGTGAGATACCCGTCCAGCGTCCCCGTAAAGGCATCTTCATCCCTTTCCTCACGGACCTGTTTGCGATGCTAGTCAGTGGAGACGCCTAGCTACGCGTAACATATTCTCAGCTTTCGTGTTCTCTGCCGCTGGTACGACGAAAATATCTCAACAGTGATGGGTGAGTGAGCGAAAACTGTCCTCGTGATGGCACGTAGGTAGCGCAACAGCTTCTGCCCGTGCGTATCGTGTCGGAATGGAATATGTGTTCTGGAAAAAAAAGCGAGTAAAAAATACACACACACACGCAGACACACATAGTGAACTCACCCAACGCCCGTGGACCGTAGACACATAAACAAATGTTGATTTTTTCTTCGGTAAAGCTTTCGCTCGTCTCCCTTTTTTCCTGGGCGGAAATCCCATTGCGGTACCGAATTTTCTCGTGAGGTTTTAAACTGGAAAAGTCTACGTTCGTTTAATTTTCTGTCAGCAGTGTAAATTGCTGTCGGATTCTGGAAGCACTTGTTGGGGCTTTCTGGTGCATCTTTTTTTTTCTCCACAGTACAGCACCCAAGTTTTCCCGATTTCGGGTTTGTTTGCAAGTAGCTGTGATGGTGGTAATAGGATTTGCACACCCATCAGTTATTTCGCCATCAACAGCGGCACTATTATTCCCCATGGTCTAGCCAAGATATATGTGGCTCGCTGCCTGCCTCACGGAGCTACAGGAAACCAACTATAGCAGAAGGAATGACACGGGCGAGAAAAGATCGGTGTTGGGAGATATGCAAAACAGCAACTACCATTTTACGTATTCCCCCTGTGCTCGCCTTAGAGTCCAAAATTCTGCGTCCATTTTTTGTTTTCGTTTTAAGCAACAGCCATGCCACCCCAACCGGAACGGACGAAAACAGGGCGCTTGTAATAACAAAACTCGAATCTTCTCGATCGCTATTTGCAGTTGATAAACTGTCTAGGCTGGGCGACGATGATGACGACGAACGATGACCAGCAGGACGGGATGAGTAACTCGATGAAAGATAGATACAGCAACTGGGGATTTATTGTGGCCCCTCGAAGCTTTCCGTCGGTTTCTCTGTTTTTGGCGAGCGTAAATCATTGTAGCCGGTTTTGCTCATTCGTTCCTGTTTCATTGCAACTCATCATCATCATTCCACATCCGGAGCCACATCTGGGCCTGAAGTAAAACGTTTTATTTCTTTTTGTTTTTGGCTCCGTCTCAGGACGATGGTTGCAAATTCTTCAAATTCCGTCCCAAATTATTGGTACCTACACCTCGCGCTGGAAATACGCTCACTATAGCATCAAAGTATTTAGCTTTTGCTAGGAAATGCAAAGGTTTCGGTGGCTTTTCAACACAATGGTGTAAATAATTAAATGAATTCTAGCGAATTAAATTGTAAGCCGTGTAGGCTACACTGAAACCGCATTAACATTTGAATTTGAAGGAACTGATTAAAAGAACGTGAAAATTAATCGCTTCACGAGAACACGGAACAAGCGTTTTTATGTGACAAAATTCCACCAAAACTTTATTGCAAGAAAATCAATGAAAATCCATTCTTAAAGAAGAAATCATTAAGAAAGTTTCGACTTATTGGGGTTTCTCCCGGAAGGATTAAAAAGAACCGGGTCCAAGGCTTCTGGTAGGAGTATTTTATGTTACACTGGAAAGTGAATTATTTGTACATTGAAAAATTCCAAAATTTTGCATAAATATAATGGTTTTTGAGTCGAGAAGATCCAGCAATACGGTCAGACCGTAAATTCTTTAAATAAAAAATAAATAGGGGAGAAGATACAAAACGTTGAGTAACAAATTAATACAAAGAAAATAGTGTGGAGCATTCAACAATCAACAAATTGAAAATGACAACGTTGACAACAAAGATGGGAGAATGCGTCAATATCTAAAATCCACAACAGAAATGTTAAAAAAATACGAAATGTGTTGTTGCCCAGTTGCCCAATATTCTTTCACTTTTTGCATCCATAGTTTATTATTACCAACAAACAATCTATATCCCTCTGCGTGCAAGCAAATGTGATTCAACTGGATGTGACGGTCGAACACTACACCAAGCGCATTAATTCCCCATCAATAGTTATTTGCAAAATTTGCAAAGGCCAACTCGCCGTACGCCGTATCCGGATTCGTAGCGATTGACACGAATCCCTCCTCACTCGCCGACGACTCTTTACCGCCATCACGGGATGATGCACTATACTGCTTGCTTGCTCCAAAGCCGGAGAGGCTAACACAAATCCTGCCCGTGATGATGATGATGCATGTCGGCAAAATGATAGCAGGGAAGGCGGATGTATGATCGTGTGCCATTTGTGATTTGTCCCACTGTTTGTCCTAGCTCTGATCCGTCGTCCTAGCTTCACACCGTGGCGGTGGTCCTTGCGTTCGTGCGGAATGAATGTGACAACGGAAGAAAATT
>JXWZ01004839.1:0-34574 GCA_000956215.1 Anopheles farauti No. 4 | reverse complement strand
CCCCCACGACCGACGCATGGAGGAGTCGAAAATCCTCCCGGAGATTTAATGCACCGGTGAAGGAAGGAAAACGGCTGCTCCCGATTTGGCGTGGAGAGAAAATCGCGAGCCAATATTTGTGACATTTTGTGCGCCTCTCTTACATATTTTCCACGGGAGAACAAACAAGGGAGCTTCTGTTTCCCCTTTTGGGATAGTTGTTGAAAGAATGAATAATAGTAATAAAATAAAACTGCCTCTACACCGGTTAATGTGCTTGACGTTCACTGTATAAACACCGAATAGAATTCTTCAAGTAGCTAAATGTCGTGGTGGCTCGGATAGCGCATTTCTAGGAAACAGGAACTGGACGCTAAAGTAAACAATCCCATTTTCTCTCACCAATGAGCCGTTTTTCTCACCACACGCACACAAACACTCGACTCGGTCGCTACTTAGTTTCTCACAATGCAAAGAACGTTTCATTCACCATTTTCTCTCTTACGTTCGCTCGCTCTCACTGTTTTACCATCACCAGTAAATCCTTGTCACATCTTCCACTCTCATCCCACTCACGGGGGAATCGATTTTCACGTTCACGCCAACCGCCCCCGACTCCCCTGAGCTAGAATTCGGCGTGACTTTTCCGTACACGCTTTTCCTCACTTTGCCACTCACGCCAAACCCAGCGCAATGATGGGGTTCGGCAGGCCACCCGTGAGGTTGTGGGCGGTGGGTGGAAATGCTTCAACGTATCGACATTCAGTGTGAACTTTCGTTGAACTACGACGCCGTGCCGTAAGCGTGTGTGAAAAAAAACGAGCCTACGTCCTAGTAGGCGGCGCTGGAATCTTTTTCTCGCGCTGTACAGTAGGACGAATAGTCCTTTACCAATATGTTTCTTTGGCTATTTATACTTTGTTGTTTCGTTTGTGAAAAAAAGGCGTCACACACTCATTGTGAGAAGCGTCAGTACTTCATCATCACTGTGTACTCTATCCATCATGATTCTAGTTTAGAGACTGCTTGTATCTCCTCCTTCACCCACGCGGATGGCTGGCTTCGAGACTGTATTATCCTTTTTCACGTGGATACATTTTCACACGCTTTCGTAGGACGCATTCCACACATGGCTCTTAGGGTACCGGGAGTAAGAAGGCACCACATTCCATGACCCACCGTCAGATCGAACATCCTCTTCAGCACACATACACACGCGCGTGTTCGTCAAAAGAAAAATAAAACACACTGGCTCTACACTTGGAACGCCACGGCGCGAGATATCAAAAACGCGTGAGCAACGAGCGTATCGCGAACACCACGGGGTGGTGTGACCCTAGCCACAATGAACCGCACGGACGATACGTCACACCGAAACCGACCACTTCGCTCGCCTAACTAACCGACCGCTGGCCAACAGCGAACACGCGAACCTCGCTCGACACCCCCAGAGCCAGAGCCCGAGACTGCGCCAAAGAGATGCGAATTTGGAACGCACACAATGCATCGCGCTCGCGCTGCCAAACACCAACAGTGTCAGAGTGGGCTGTTGATGCTGAGCAGGCAGAGAAAGAGAGAAAGAGAGAGAGAGAGGACACGTAGAGTGGAGAGAAATCTACGATTATCATGGATTCCCCTCATAAATGATAATAAAAGTGTGTGTAGGTGGGAGAGAGCACGAAGCAACGCTATTAAACTTACTATCAAAATACTAACTAGATAAACATTAACCCTTTGCTCTCTCTTCAGCATTCGTTACCTTTTTTATTTTACCTTACCTTTAAACTTTTCTCGATAGTTTTGCTTATGCTGTTTTTTTGTTTTCTCTTATACTATCGCTGTGAAGTTATTGATACATTATCCTGTGAAAGCAGCTTTAGAGCAAATTTCGTAATTTCGAAAGGTTAGTTTGGATTATAATTTAAGGTGTACTAATATTATTGGTTGAAATTTACGTTTGCATATTATTAAAATAATTACTTCAAACTGTTCTCTTATATCACGCACAATGGTCATGTTGGACATGTTGAAACGTATGTCTGCTAAAATTGATTTCCTTGCGATATAATCATCGTTTCGTCATATAATATCATTTGAAATTGCACTAACATGTTTTAGTACAATAATTATTGTACTAAGAAATAGGAAACGCCCATCACTAGCGCCCAAAGACGGATTGAAACCGAGGGGTAGGAAAGACACAGTTTGTGGTACGACCAGATTTTGTTTGTGGACCAGACCCGACGTGTTTGTATTGTGTTATGTTAAATAACAACATATTTTTTTGTGAAATTTCTTAAACCACTTACGATCTGGTCTGTGTATTTTTAATCTATGTATGCCCGCACGTAAGCGATAATTGCAACACTTCCGTCACCCTTTATGCAAGCGAATCGTTTTTAGTACAGACCGTTAAATTCATGTTTTGAAAAGAGTGAACGTTTGAAGCGTTTTTAGTACTACTTTACTTTTTTAAACAATTCACTTGTGTTTGCAGCTTTTCAAAACCATTGTGGTAATCGACGCATACGGCTATAGAAGATTGCTTATGCAAACTATTTATTTATTATCAACAAAAAAAAAGTAAAATAATTCTCGAAGTCGCGATGTAAAATTTATTTAAAATTGTTCATTTATCAACTTCTGGTAAATCTAAAATGCATCATGTTAGTAAATCAATTTATAAACCTAGCACACGTAACATAAACATGTTTAAACATGTAAATGTGATCGTCCCACAAAATATTTTCGCTTGCGTCACACACACACACACCTTTCTAAAAATGTTTTCAATCGACACATATTTTAAAATGTTATCAAACGTTCAATTATGTAACGCAGCACCCTTAAGCCCTTTAATGAAAACGAATTGAGACATAAGTTAGATGAACCAATAGTTTACTCTTTGGACGGATAAATAAATACTTTATTGTGCGTGCAGCTGATAACAATCGATGCATGCGAGCAACCTCATCCCGCAACGTGTTTTATCTGTGGTGCACTGGCGGCCAGGGCGGCTTTAACCGGCTGCTGATGGCCATGATGTGCGTAATGATGCTGGGATGATCCTTCGCTCACCTTCCCGGCCGGTAGCGGCACCTTGCGCGTGATGTGATGCAGTGGCACAAAGTTGCGATTCTGATGGAATGAATGATGCAGCGGGTTCAGTTTGGGTGCGATGCTTTTCGGAATGTACGAACGATAGTCCTTTTTCGGTTCCAGCTGCTGTCGCAGATGCGGGACGGACGGAGTGATGGGATGGGTAAATCCGTGCGCTGCTCCTGGATGTTCAACCTTCACGTGGAGCCGCTCGTTGTTCAGCGGAGCAGCCGTTTGACGTTGTTTGCCCTGCTGTCCATGCTGGTGCTGTTGGTGCACGGGATGTTCCGGATGGGAACCGACGTTATAGCCCGATTGAACCAGGTACTGTTGCTGTGGTTGGAAAAGATGGTGCTGTTGTGGAACTTCTGCCTGTGCCGGATGATGTCGATACTGAGGGTATTGGTGTGCTGGCTGCAAATTTGGATGCTCTGGAAGTTCCTCTTCGTGTTCCGGATTGTACTCCTGAGACGGTGTGAAAGGCTGTTGTCCACTGCTCTCTACCGTATGAACATTCGTCAGCGCATGGGGGAACACATTCTCATGGCCTCCTGCTACACTCGGATAGGAAGCGCCAAATCCCGGAACAACAACAAATAAGACGAACAAGCCGCTCGCCAGCATCTAGAGTGGAGTAAAAAGAAAAACATCGCATTCAGTAAGTGTGTTGAAGAGAAAGCGCATGATTTGATAACATTTGCAACAAAAAAAACCCAGTGGCACCTGTGGTCAAGGAGCCGGAACGAAAGACTTACCATTTCACCTGTCGTCTGTTTGCGTTTGCTATCGTTTAATCGTCGAAGAAATGCGATGGTCGCTAAGTTAGGGGGTTTTGCAGTCGGGTTGGTCGCGCCGGAGAGTGCCGAAAGTGAACTGATACCGGTACACCCAACGTCCGGTGGTTTTTATACCGCGGTTAACCAAAAACTTACCTAAAACGAGACGAACGAGCGGAACGTTGTAAATCTTCTTTATACAACTGTCACGCGGTGGTCGCTCGCGTTTTTTTAAATTGTGCGCATCGATTCCGCACCCGTGGTAGTTTTTCGAGATGCACCACCGCGGATGATGTTTTGGCCAGCGTGCCAATAAATGGTGGTATCATCGTAATCGTTTTCCACTCGCCGCTGTGTGTAACAAGCGATATGGAAGCAGCTGTAATGGAGAAGGAAATCATCGTGCAAACCTTTCGTTTTAATTTTGTCGCTACCACACATTACCGAAATGAAAAGACTCTTATTAGTAGCATATTTTTGTACACCACGCACTAATTATGTCTTTTTCTAATGATTTTAACTCCCGACGCTCCCAATCGGATCATGGTGTTATGTTCCGTATCAAGGAAATATTCAACAATCGCATAAAAATGTGACAATTAGCATGGTATCAATCAAAATTTAAATAAAATACCTATTCGAAGGAGAGGCATGAAATGGCCATTCAAACCCAGTAGGCGGTTTTCTTTTCCCCTATCTATTTCGATTTGCATACAACCACTTGCCAGCTCATTGTTCGCACGTTTTCATACATCTGTTTATATGCTGATCAGCCTTGCTGCTGGGGCCTGCTGCTGGTGGCGCCCGTAGTAAAAATCACTCATAATAAACTCCACAACCAAACGCCGCGGAACGAATTAAAGAATCGGGGCTAAACCTCAGCTACACATCGCGTACACTCAATCCCTGCAAAAGGGGAGAAAAGAAGATCCAGTGCCTACTGAAACCTGTTGTGGCTGCAAATGATGCTGCCGATGCGCTGATTGGGGATGGAACGGTACTCGCAGCCCGATATGTTGCGCGGCGGACCCCGTCGCGAGCCCCCGTCTATAGCCTTTTTCGCTGAGCCGCGTGCCATGTTTTATGCTTCGAGGTGTTTCACTGCGTCTTAAACACCAACAGAAGAAGCAGCCACACAACACACACAATCGCAACGGCCGCAAGAATCCGCGATCGCGGTCTTTTCTTTACGATCCTACCAACACATACACACACACACACAAACTCGCCTCGACTAGACCGCGGGCGATCGTGTGTTGGTTGTGTAGTCAGTTTTATTACGTTCAACACCTGGTCTGGGTGCGTAAGGTGACGGATGGTTTGGTGTGCCAGAGTCAGTTAATTCTTAATCCACCCAGCGCGAACTCGTGTGCAAGCGAGGTCTGAAGACTTTCTAGCAACTTTTGGACGGTTAATTTCTTGTTGCGGGATCTCCCAACAAAGGATCTTCGTTTTAGAGCGCACCATCGGTGGGGTGAGTATAGAAATGAAGTGTTTAGAGAATCAGCCGTTGTGAGTATGAAAAAAAAACACATCAGGTCAGGTGGAGCAGGTTAACTGCAGTGAGTGAAACGGTTATAAAGCTCGTACCACCGTAAGAGTAGGCTCTGCAACTGGCTGGTGGAAGAGGTGGTAGAGATGGTGGTGTCTTTCAGCCTCAGCAACCTGCTGCTACCTCCATTCATGTTCACGCGTGCCAGCATAAACAAGCATAAACCATGAACTCACCAACACACCGGACCGAGCCTAGTTTACGATCGCACCAACACACGTACGGTCCGCTCGACACGGAACGAACCGTTACACCTGGCGTTTCGTTTCCCCGCGTACACACGCACACACAGACACACGCACACAAGCCCATCCCGGAGGAGAGGGAAAAGACGTCCGAAAAAGGTCTGGAACCCGGTCGGGAAACCTGTTGCGTCCATTTCCGCGCTGAAGAGCAACCCGTGCGTCGACTTCGGAACAGGATGGACAGGACAGAATGTGCCGCATTCGAAGATGTGATATGTAGCGGCGAGTTGTTGTAGCCTGCACGGTCGACCTACAATCGGTATCTCGGGCACGGCGACGGACCGACCCGCTTTTATCATCCAGCTACTCTCAGTGCAGTATCGGAACGCCCCAACCGCGGCCAGTATCTTGTGCATCGGTGTGTCCCTTCTAACGGCAGATGGTAGTGTTCCTTATTTTTATGTTCAAGTACCCATCTCAAACCCTCCATAAAAAAGTGCTCATTTCTGTGATCTTATGCCACAAAAAAGCCGATAAAAACCGTCAGCTTTGTAGCAACCGCCGGCGAAAGAACGAATGAATAGAACAGACGGCGATCGCAGGAGGCCGTGAACGAAAATCAACATTGCGTGACGGAACCATTGGGGGCATACAAAGTTCGAACGTTCTTGTGTCTTTGTGCGAGTGTGGTTTGGTGTGCTGTGCTGTGCTATGCCCCTTTTTCTCAAGTGAACGTGTCCTGCTACGGCGTATATGTGATGGCATTTGGTAGTATGCTCGAGATGGTAGTTTATTAACCTTCGTTTCCGGTGTGATCGATCGATCCAATCCAACGTTTGCTACGGTAACATTAATGTTGTTGAGACACACGTAAAGGATTAGTGTTGAAGCCGACCCTTCTCAATCTTGTGACCTCCCCACCCGTGAGACATTGCATACCGGATGTGAACCTGTGGTTAGACGGGGATTACCCCTTTTTTTGCTGCCGAAGACGAGTCTGCTGGCCCCAACTAAAGCGACCGAAACCACAACAGACAGCCCACAAGAATAGTCGGTACGGCCACGACTGGGCTTCCTTCGCTGAACCTCGGGTTTGGACGATCTTGTGCAAACGATATCTCTCACTCCCGCACCCACACCCACGCCAGGCAGGAAACGAAACCGGGCTACGTAATTATCGCGGGCGTCGGGAAACCGTGCGCCCGTACAATGCTGGGAACGGTTCGCATACTACTTACTACACGTCCCGCGTACCACACGTACCTCCCGACGCGTCAGTCGTCAGAGGTTTCGAGTCCATTCGCCTTGGTGAAGATGCCACGGGTGCTTCTGTTTAATAACTTTTCCTCCGCATCAAAATCACTGGAATGTGAAATTTAAATCAATTGTTTGAAGTGAGCAGTGGAGCGGGCTGGGGCAGGAGCGAGTGAGTTGTTGTTGTTGGTTCCTTCTTCCGAAGGGTTTTACAGTGCGCACGGTGAGGGTGTTCCTCTCCCTCTGTCGGTTGATTGCCTCGGACGTTCTTTACGGAGGACGCGACCAACTGTGTAGTGGAACAGACGGACGCAAACACACACGCACGGGTGGGGGAGACTGTGCCCTAGCAGCGGCCATCGTTGCACTTTGAATTGTGTGGTAGTCGAAGCAACAACACGCACAGTTGGCCCTGCCGACTGTATTGGCTTCATCACATTCGGAAGTGCTTCTCACCGCAGCCTATTTGTGATCTGTACCGTGTGTTCGATTGATCGTTGTGCGCCTGAACTATCGAACAAATCCCAAAGTGAAACGACTCTTCCCATCGTCATTACCTAGCCGAGTGGGGTGCAAACCAGCGAAGCCCAGTGAATCCATGTGATTAATAGCATTCCGCCGCATGGTTCGCACGAAAATTTATTCCAAATTAGTTCACCCGCGTAATTGGCTATCGCGCGTTCTCCATCTCTTCGCCCAACCACCAACCAGTCCAAATGGAACCGGGATAACTAGCGCTCCCGAGCGGCTAGCAATTTTCGATTGTAAAACGAACGCTGAAAGCATAGTACTGCAAAAAAAAAAATGCGCGTTAAAACGCTGCGACAGATAAAAAATCAGCGGGGACATCGTGGTAGTAGTCACCATAGCAACCACCAACCAAGGCACCACAGCAATGGTAGTAGTAGAAGTGAAATGC
Source organism: Anopheles farauti No. 4 (assembly GCA_000956215.1). NCBI lineage: Eukaryota > Metazoa > Arthropoda > Insecta > Diptera > Culicidae > Anopheles > Anopheles farauti No. 4. The sequence goes on along the minus strand of JXWZ01004839.1, from coordinate 26,810 downwards.
TCCGTCGCGCAACGCTTGATGATGTTTAGAGTTTGAAAACTTCCCGTCCCAAAACGGTCGCTTTTTACGTGGCCGGTTGGTTGCCGCCTCGCAAATTCTCACGCATCACGCTCCCAATTTGGTGGTGGGGTGTACGACGCTTCTTTAATCGTGGCTTTTGCTTTCTTGCTTGTTTCTTTGCGCAGCCGTAGCGATTGATGCGCACTACTTTTCACCCGAAAGACTGAACGCCTTAGTGAGCTGCATGAATCCACCGTACAGAATGCCACCACAACCGCTCGGTGCGTACGGTATGCAGCATGATCATCACCCTAGCATACCGGGGACGGCATCGACGGAGGCGCACGTACTCAACACACCGCTCCGGACACACTCCTCTAAATTTCCGGTAGGTATATCGGGGGGCCCTTCTCCCTCTCCCCCACCGTGATGGAGGAATTCACAACTCACCAAACCCTTGCCGTTTTGCAGATTGAGCGGGAGTTGATACTGTCGTCGAACAAAAATTCCTCAAAAATCCCCCTCATGCAGGATAATCGTAACAACAGTATTCCGGCGCTACTGAATCGTTCGTCGACGTCCGCGATCGGACCGGACCTCCCAGTGAAACAGACACAGGCATGGGTAAGTGACACCGGTTTTCTCCTGCGACATGCTCATTTGCTCATCGTATTATTATTATTCCCCTCTCGCTAGAACCAACCCCAGATGGATGTGATACACTCGGCCGTTTCCGGCTCTATGCCGCGTACAATCGTGCGTTTCCCGGAAGACGTGACTGCGCTGGTTGACGAGAGACGAGACGGCAGCTTCCAGCGGGAGAAGGATGCCACTACGGTGAAGAAATCAGTCACCAAAACGTACCACACGCTGAAGGACCTCATCTCGTCTAAGTTCAAAAAGGATGCCAACGAGCAGAGCGATGAGCTGAACAATGTAGCCACGATGCTGCACGGTGCCCACCAATCGAACTTGGAGCAAGGTCAAGCGAGCAGTCAGCAGCAGTCAACGTACATGTACAGTTCGGCCTCCGACAATAATCTGCTGCAGGCACAGTCAAACCTAAACCTGTGGCCGGCATCGGGCGCCGGTGGTGGCGGCAGTCAAACAAACTCCCCACTTTACTACCACAAGAAGTTTGCCGATCCGGCCGAAGGTTTCGGTGGCTCGAAAGCACTATCGCAGCCACAGCTTAACATCGGCGATCAATCGAACCGTAACACGCAGCATGTGGTCAGTATGCTGCCGGCACCGGTGGACGGAACGGATAGTGATGATGGTGGCTTTCGGCAGCACAGTTCCAATCGGCAAACGAACGGTTCGAGCCAAGGAGTGATGCACACAAACCGAACAACTACTCAACAGCCGGCGTACATTCAAAACTACCGACACAATCACGCTCAACAGCAGCAACAGCAGCAGCAACATCACATGTCTTATCAACAGGCACACCATAATGCCAAACAACGAGCCGCCACCCTGGTGGAGGGTGGTTCCACCGGTACGAACATCCAATCCGCTTCGTACAACACTCATACGACCGTAACGGTCGGTGATCAAAGCACAGGCCATCATCATCACCATCACCAGCATCACCACCACCATCAGGGGGAGTTGGGTGGCATGCAGAAGCACACGATATCGGTCGATATCAACAGTGGATCGTCGGTGAACATTTCCACCGGAGATTCGATGCCCGATGCCTCCGGTGAAGGAAGAGGATACGATAAGAATGGAAACCACACGTCCAACGTCGATTCCGGGCGCGGTAGTTCCTCCATGGCCACAGCCAGCGCTGACGCGGTGATGGAGAAAAACAAAGCCAAATCCGAGAGCGAATGGGTGAGTTGGAGGGGGGCTTCGGCTTTTGATCATTAAATCTTTATCGTTTTTTTTTCTCTCTTTCCTTCCACACCCACCACCCACCAGATCGATGTGGTAGATGTGGAGCTTCGCAACATCCTTGAACCGGGCATGAAGTCAATGAACCTGCGTCCCGAGAGTACCATGTCGGAGAGTGCTTCCTCGATGTCCCCACCGTTGCCACCGCTTTCGCCACACGAAGCGTACAATCACCACAGTGGACAGCCGGGTGGCAGCAGTCTGCAGTCGCAGTCGAAGCCCAATAACACGGGTAAACTGCAGAAACAGGAGTATGGTACCGATACGTATAATCGGGCTAGCAAGAACCCGCAACCAATCGGACCATCGAAGGGACAGCCATCACCGAACACGATACAGAACTACATGAATCACTTGAAGCTATCGAGCAACAAGAAGCACGAACAGAATGCCCTCAAAAAACACCGTAAGTATCGTACGATGGGAGGCAGCGTCAGTTGAAATATTGGACACTTACTTATCCACTAATTGCATTCCGTTCGAACAGTTTTCGGTCTGGATACCGACGTTGCGTCCGTCACCAATACGACCCGTTCGTTGGATCTCGAATCACTGCTCGGTGGTCCCTGGGACGGGGCCCAGTCCGTGTCGGAATCGGAAACGGACGGAGGCGGTCTGCAGCAGATCCGCAACCAACTGGAGGGCCTCGAGACGATGTACAGTGAGGTGCTGAAAATGTTGGGCAACCGTATGGCTACGAACGAATCGACGCTTCGGGCGAACCGTCGCCGACGGCATGGTAGCATGTCTTCCCTTCCGTCCAGCTCGATCAGTGGTCGCCCGATTCGCGATCGCCGTCGATTGGACGAACGGCGCAAGGTGCGTGATATTAAAGGCATCAACAAACGCTTTCAGCGGTTAGAGTCACACGTGGTAACGCTGGCACGCAGTGTGGCCCATCTTTCGTCCGAGATGCGCTCACAGCACCTTGTGTCGCAGGAACTGGAGGAGCTACGCAACGATCTGGCACTGTTACGCTCACAGTCGATGCACAATCTCCCGCTGAATGGGAACGGCGGCAATGTGGCCAACGCGTCCGCTCGCGAACCGATCAACCTGACCAACCCGAAGCGGGTGAAGAAGCTGACGAAATTCTTCGGAGAAGATCCACCGCTGATGAAGCTGTTTCTCAAAAAGCTCGGCTACGAGGTAAGCGCTACAAAAAGGGACAAAACCAAAAAAAAACACCTGACTGATTCGCTTCTTTCACAGAAATACGCTCCCATCTTCGAAAGTGAGCGTGTGGGAATGATCGAACTGCCGTATCTCGGCGAGGAGCGACTGCAAAAGATGGGCATTCCGCTCGGGCCAAGACTGAGGATCCTCCAGGAGGCGCAGATATCGCTGTGCCGCGACACGACGCTCTGCATCGTGTAAGCGCGCGAGATCCGTACTTCGTGACGCGTGAGCCAAAGAACTATAACAGAACAAAAAAAAAAAGAATCCAGCAAAACGAGTATGTTTTGGACATTCGGGCAGGCCGGGCCTGGGCAAGAGATTAAAGCAAAATCCATACAGCGGCCCAGACTGCAGAGTGCTTCGTGAATATGTGTGCTAACACTCGTAACCATCCAGTGAGCCAGTGGAAGGAATCAAGGAAAATTAAATCTTATTATTTCTGAACCCCGAACCCATCTCACGCGCGCGCGCACGCGCTCCCCTTCTTTTGCGTTACCTCCTTCCCCCAATATCACAGGGGCCACGTTTCGTACGTTAACCTTACGCGAGCCTGCGGTAGTGAATGCTTTCCGAGAAAGTCCTTCTTTGTGTAGGTATTGCTTCTTAGACCTCAACTGATTAAACGTCGCTCGCTTCGTTGTGCGATCCTGATAACGGCGAGCAAGAACAAAATAAAACAATCTCTAGTCGGAAATACGACCGATCAGTTCGGTTTCGGTTATTCGCCGTCAGTAGCCGCTCAGTCGTTACAGATTGTTCGCCGCAGGAACAGCAGCGCTGGTTTTGATTTTTACATAGTTTCATTTGCAGTATGAAGTGCTTCCAAACAGTTGCTTCCATTGCCTTTTTGGCACTGTGTCTCCAGGTGGTCAGTGCTGAGGTTGTGAATGTTAAAAAATGCCCTGGTGAAAGTAAATATGCACGGCGCGTTTGTAGCACTCGAGAACTGTGGGTTATAATTGATTGCTTTTGCTTTTGATCGTAGATGATTGTACCATCAACGAGGTGTCGATCACGCCATGCCCGGAAGCTGCGGAAGGAAACGTCTGTAACTTGCATCGCAACAAAAATGTCAGCCTCTCGTTCGACTTTACGCCCAGTAAGCAGCGGTTGTTGCGCGTGAAAAACGATACAGTTCTCCTATAGTTCTCCTTTCGTTTTGTTTTTGTTATTTTGTAACCAGAATTCAATGCCGCCAAATTGATTGCCGACGTGTCCTGGACTCGCCAGTTGTTCGATACGCCTTTCATGGGTATGGACTCGGCTGCCTGCAACTATACCGCTTGTCCGATCCACTCCGGACAACGTCAAACATACACCTACCAATTGGAGATTTCGAAGCGCTACCCACCGGTAAGTAGAGCAGGGTCCCCGCACACCAAGACAAGGGACCATTTTGGACCAACTAAAAATTCTTTCCCACAGAAACAATACGACGTCAAGTGGATGCTGCGCGATGAGTACTACAAAAGCTGCTGCTTTATTGTACCGATCAACATCATCGCCGCTAAAGCTAAGACTAAGGAGCCTGAGACGAATTGACGGGGCAGAGAAAGGCGATGGCAGAATTGTACTAAAAATTCAATTCAATTTTTGGTTCGTTCCTCCCACACAATAGGTTCGCCCGATGTAATGACTTCGGACCAGTATAATAAACCGACCAAAATAGTAGAAAATCAATAAAAAAAAAACCGAAGCAGCAAACGCGCATTACCTATCACAATTAGCTCGCCATCAAAGTAAACCTTGCCCGGACCCTTAACCTTGACACGCCACCATACACGTCCGGTAGCGCGAGCGCGTGAAGTGAAGCTCCTTCTCCACGATGACGACTCTTCCGAAAGGTCATCGGTGCGTGAGGCGCAGTGTTGTTGAAAAGCTTCTCCCATTGAAGCAAGCAGATAAGAAAGAAAGACAGGCTGGAGGCCGTGTTAGAGCGAGAAAACGAGCTCATCTCGCGTTCGACATCTGTAGTACACCCCGCGTTTGTACGGAGTTTATGTATGTTGTTACTGCTACCAGTGCCAGTACCAGAGCCAGTGTTGCTGCTGTGCCAAATTGGCTGACCAATTCATTCAGCCTCGTGATGCAGTAGAAGGGAACCCCAAGTAACAGGGGTTTCGGGTTTTCGTTCAATACCGTTTTTGGAAAGAGGTTCAATTCAACCATAAATACACATACAACACCGCGCCAGGGTGGCGCGCACGCGGACGCGGTTGTTATGGAGGCCAACGAGATTCGTTGGCGAACACCTTACCTCCATCCACAGTGGGGGGAAGGGGAAACTAAATAAACTTTTTTCGGACATATCGGGCGTACACGCGGGTGATCGGTAGTACTGTGTCTATACGGCAGTTGTAGACATCGAGCATCGGAACATCGGTGATCGTGTGTTTCTGATCCAGCACCGGTCAGAGTCGTTCATTCGCGGCGTAACCGTGTGTAGCACGCGCAGTTTTCGGTTGCTGGTGACCTCAATAACGGTTGGTCAAAGTGTGTAACCTCGGGAGAGGATTTCGTTCGATAAGCTCTGGATTTTCTCGGGAGCAATTTCTCCCTCGCTCCACTGCACCTTTGCCAGATGATACATTATCAGCGCGTGCGGTCATTAGGTAGGTGTTTTTCAAAAACCGATAAAAATATCCTTACACAGAAAGGTCACGAATGAGATACTTCGCGCTCGTGAGCACCTTCTCGTGCTTCTGTTCCTGTTGCCACGGCGACCGAGGACACCACGGCAGTCACGAGATTAAAGTTTGGTACAGGCTTGGAAGTAGGCTTGGAAAGGGAAGAAAAAAAAACTTGAAACTGGCGCCGAAAAACAAAAACCAACCCAACAAAAAGGACCTAAAGGACCAGCCTTCTAAAGCTATCCTAACGGTCAAATGCCACCTGTTTCACGTTGAACCAAGAGAAGTGTCAGATGTTTAGCGAGAAGAGAGAGAAAATAAAGTGACACCTTTTACTCGCGCAGGTAATAAATAGCTTCCCAAGAGCCGGTGTGTACGAGTGTGTGTGCGTGTGTGTACAAATAATAAGGTGCGCATCAGTGCAACCACACTACTACCATCACGCGTCGTGCTACCTGCCCCGCGCCGGTATGTGTGTGTTGGTGAGAAATGGAACCCCTATTCCCTGCCACGAACGTATCAGATACGTTCGACGCGCACCTTTACTCAACCGTGGATCGATCGTTGTTGCCATACCGACCGAAAGAAAGTTCAACGCGTATGGATAGAAGACGCGTTCGAAACGAACATCCCGTTGTCGTTCGGAATGGAGAATACGGGTGGAGCCATTGCAAATTTTAGACTGCGTGCTGTGTGCTGTGTGTAGGGTTTCGTCTCGTGTCGTCGTAGTCGTCATCGCTTTAGGCCTCGGCTGTTTCCTCAGTCGGCTGCGCATCATTTGGACAATAATTCGTAATCAAAAGGGGGCTCCCTTCGCCATTGAGTGTAAATCAACGCGTCCCCAAGTGTTTGCTGCTGCAACTTATCGTCAATTAAGCGAAGCCGACGACGCGCGATAAGTGTAAATATTTGGTGACAACAAACCCATATCGACGATGTCGTTGTCGTTCTCCTCGCGGTGTATACACCGAGCGTTTTGGTTGTGTGTGAAAATAAAATAGCAGCCCTTTCAAAGCATCGCGATTTCGTAAAGCCTCTCCGGTCGCAATTGCGCTGCCTCATTGTTTTCGGCGTGAGTTTTGTGCCCGTCGCGTTGAACAGCAACATTCCGCTGCGTCCGGCTGGAAAAGTCGGCACAGTTGCCCTACTTTTGTGAAAGCCCCCTGTGCGACATTCCGCTCGAGCAGAGCCCAAAGTGGAGCCCATCTTTTGCGCGTTCGGTGGGAGAAGCCCGACGAGTGTGGTGTGGCCTGTTGCCAAAACCGAAACGAACAAATTCCGCACACTACACTTTTCTCCCGGACCGAGCCCGTTCCGGTAACGGTACAAGAAGCAGGCAGAGAAAAACTCCACACCCCCTCCCCCTCTTTCTTGCAGCTGGAAAAGGAAAGCAAAACTGTGCCACAGTGCGCTACCCAGGGCTGCTGCTGCAGCGCGCAGAACTCGGGCTCGCGCAGAAGAGAGCATTAAGCATGGGAAATTGTGAGCTACTTAATTATCTCGTGACGTGACAAAGTGGAGCAGACGAACAATTCCCCTAGCGCTGACTAGCCATGGTTCATCCGTTCTTTCACGGCAGTGTTGGCAGAAAGGAGCTGCAAAAGGTCGTCCGGTGAGCAGAAACCGTGTTGTGCACGATTACGTGTGTGTGAGTGTCTGTGTGTGTAATCTAAACCACAACAAAACATACTGGTCAGAAGTGCAGTCGCCTGCGGCGGAGGTGGTTATCACCGAATCGCCTAGAGAACGTGCCTAAATCCGTGTCGTTATCTTGCACGCAAAGTTGAACGACGCTTGAACGACGAGTTCTTCCTCGCGAAACACTCATCAAAGCATGCATTGGATGAGCAAATTAATATTCACACCTCGCGTAGTAGACACGTAGCCGGTTGGCATTTTATTATTATTTCGCCGGGGTGTTGCGGTTTTTGCTGCGGTTTAATCGCGACTGACGACGACAGCGACAGCAACCAACGGCCACTGAAGAAGGCACAAATCAACGGGCGGGGAAAATGTCCACCGGAAGGCTTACAAAGCATCGGGAGTGAGGCGAGACGTGGAGAAGGTAGACACAGGACAGGCATATAAGTATCGAAGATGGTCCCACAGCCCGTCCCCATGTTTGGCCATACCATGATGTCATTCGATGTGTGAATTAGCTGAAACATCATCCCCATACACCGTGCTTTTGGTGTGGTGTGTCGCTCAGATTGAAGCATTCGTGGCTTGGGAGCCGAAACGGAACGAGACGAGTAAAACGAAAGCAAACAACAGACAGAGTCCATCCGAAGGGGCCGTCGGTTCCCGGTGCTCCCGGTGTGCTAACTAATAGCCGGGGCATGCTTGTGCACACGCAGGGTGAATGAAATAAGGTTAAAATCGAACAAAAACAGTGGCGTGAGGTCTGCGCTTCCGGTCGCTGCTCTATCGATCAAAGTAATCTGCTGCACTGCACATCGTTACCGATCGGTAGAGATAGTGTTATAGCACACGATTCCCTCATCCATCATCGGTGGAAGAGTTGCGGGTGTGATTGCGGCAGAACGCAGAAGAAACACAACCTTCAAAGTTTATCTATAGTGGCGTGAGTCGTGTGTGTGTGTGTGTGTGTGTGAGAGAGATAGAGGTTGTTTTTAGGCCAACTATACCGTACCCACACGATGAGCAATGAAACGGATCAGGAAACGCCTGCTGCGGTAGGCGATGGAGATGTTTCAAAAAGCTCCTCCAAACCGGCACAGCAACAACAACAACATCACCACCATCATCATCATCATCACCACATAATGTCTACCAGTGTTGAGGAGGTGGATGAGCAAATGCTCGAGGTATCGGTGCAGTCAGCGACCACTGTCAACGACAGTACTACCACCTCCACCTCCAACACTACCAGCGGCAACCAGATCGTCCAGAAATCGTACAAAAATTTGCATGAATATTCGGGTGAGTAAGAAGCGAGCCTGCCGAGCAAACGCCTACTGCTGCCGCACAGTTTGACGAAGTGCTTTTACCAAATGTAGGATCTACTTCGCCCGAAGACAGATGCGTCGAAGGCAGAAGAAATGTAATTTTAGTAATACTTTAATGTTCCAAACAAGGTAGCAGCAGCAGGCCCGCTTTAACTATCTTCCCGTGATGACTACAGCCCGGCGCTGAGTCCGCCCCTATACACAGTGCCGCCGCCGGGTGATTTTGCAGCGCGATAGACGCGTCGATAGATGGTTGATAATAAATAGCGCACAAAAACACCGGACACACCGCGGACATACACGGTATCTCTGGCTGTTTTTCCGCTGCTTCTAAGACACACGTAAACGCTTAAACATCGGGAACACAACAAACCCTGTGTACCTCCCCCCCCTCCCCTCCTCTCCCCTCACCAAAAAAGCGATGTCCGGCGGTGGCGGTATCACAGCAGCGAATTCCACAGCATACTGCCCCGTGAAGTAGTGTAGCGTTTGATTAGAGTTGAGTGGCGCGCATGTTCCACACGCGAAAAATAGGGGAAGTACTTCTGTCGAGCTGTAGCACAAATCAGCTGTCACACACCTGCCGGACGGCTGGTGTGGTGTGCGTTTTTCTGCTATTGTGTGGTGGTGTTTGGGCCGGTGTGTCCTTTTTGTTTTCGTTCCTGGTTGGTTTCACCGTCTTAGGAGCCGGCTGAGTGCGTTTCGTGATGTGTTGACTCGATTCCCGGACGTGTGAAGTGTTTACCTTCGTCTGTGTTGTGTAACGAAACGACGGGGGTCACGGGGGTGTATTTGTTCATTCGCGCGCGCCACGTACAAACGAGTACCAATGTCCAAATGTCCACGGTACAGCCCGTGTCACCCGCTTCCGGCACCAAGCAAGCAACCGATGGGACGAATGGTTCCCGAGAGTGGAGTAATGTGTTTCGTTCTTTCGGCCCGACCAAATGACCTTATCGTCGCATTCTGCTACTAATTCCCAAGGCCAACCAAGTCGGCCTTGAACTAATCGAACAGTTTTTTCGTTCTGTTTCACAGAGGAAATGCTGGAAACGGAGAAAGCCGGTCTAGTGGAGCGGGTGTACGACCTGGAGCGGCAAGTGCTGGAGCACAAGGATGAGATCGTGTGCCTAAAATCAACACTTGCGGACGTGTTGCGTCGACTGGCCACCATAGATAACAGTTACGAGAACAGCACGAGCGGTAGCGGTCGTGGTGGAACTGGCACGCCCGCGGGGGCAGGTGGAACGGGAGTGGGAACCGCGGCGGGGGCACATCATGGCGTCAGTGATAACGTTTCCGCCAGTGGACAGAATAGTTTATCCAGCAAAAGTTTTCGCTTCTCCCGCAACACACTAACGCGGCGTAAGTATGCAGTTTTTGTTTGTTTGTTCGTTTTTTTTTTTGCACGAGCTGTTCTGAGAAGGTTTATCGCGCGATCTTGAACCTCACGCCAGTGGCACATGCTAATTCCTTATCAACATTGTGTGCTCGTTTTTAGTAAACTCGACAGTGGAGGAAAAACGCTTCGGTGGTCGCGTCCCGTCCCGGGTGACCAGTTCGCCGTCGCGGGTGAAGACAAACCTCGCACAAAAAGCCATCCACTACTCGAACGGATCACTACACTCGGACTCGATGAGCAGTCATTCGATATCGCCCGCACCGTCACCTTCCCCACGGCAACCGAATGTCTCGGCGATAGCAAACTCCCACCATGCGCTGCTCGCGTCGACGGGAGGGATGGGCAAACGGTGGTCCTCGACCGGGGATTTCATCAGCACACCCGGCAGCCCGAGCGGCACCGGAAGCAGTGGAAGGTACGCATCATCTTTTGTGGGTTTTTTAGCTTAAAATTCCGTACGACGCGATGAGATTTTTCTTATCACTGTGTGCGTTATCAGGTCGAAGCGTTGTTTTTATTTCATTGCAGATAACGAATCGACGGTGTGGAATGAATTACATAAAGGTGGAATCCAGGATGCGTTTCATCACTAATATCCTTGTTGCTCTTGTGCACCTTGCTTCTTTTTCCAGTATGTCGAGATTTTCGGCCAAATCACTGCTGAATCTCAGTGGCAACTCCAGCCGCCAGGGTCAATCGCATCCGTACGTGCAGCGCAAGAACGAAGACGATGAGTACGTGAAGCTGTACATCAGCGGTCGACCGATCGTCATCCACATTCCCGAGGCACAGCTGTCCACGTACGAGCTGACGAAGGTACAGCCGGCACCGAACAGACGCCTGCGGCTCGACTGGGCGTACGGGTACCGGGGCAAGGACTGTCGCTCAAATCTCTACCAACTGCCGACCGGTGAGATGGTGTACTTTGTGGCCGCCGTCGTGATCCTCTACAACATGGATGAACACACACAGCGCCACTACCTCGGCCACACGGACGACGTGAAAAGTTTGGCCGTCCATCCGAACAAGCTGCTCGTCGCTAGCGGACAGTGTGGAGGGCACGAAGGGCGCGAATCTTTGCCACACATTCTCATCTGGAACTCGGTGTCGTTGGCCACGCTCAACATGATCGGTTGCGGTGAATTTACCGGATCAATCAACTGCATATCGTTCAGCCGTGCGGATAGTGGGAGCATTCTGGCGGCGATCGACGATTCACCCGACAAGATCATCTCGATTTGGGACTGGCAGAAGAAGGAGGGCGGTCGGAAGATCACCGAAACGAAGTGTTCCGTCGATACGGTGGTAGCGGTCGAGTTTCACCCACTCGACAAGGGACAGATCATAACGATCGGAAAGAACCACATCGCATTCTGGTCGCTGGATCAGAACGGTATGCTCTACAAGCGGATGGGCGTGTTCGAGAGCTTCGAGAAACCGAAGTATGTGACGGCCATCTCGTTCACGCAGACGGGCGACGTCGTTACCGGCGATTCCAGTGGCAATCTGGCCGTGTGGAAGCGTGGCACGAACGTGATCAGCCGGTTCCTGAAGAAGGTGCACGAGGGTCCCGTTTTCACGATCTGCGCCCTGCGCAATGGAGGATTTGTGACGGGTGGCAAAGATGGGCTACTGCTGCTGTTCGATGACGCACTGCACATGAAAGCGGAACAGATCGTGGAAGCCCACTTCGGTGCGGTACGGGTGGTGGCACAGGGCAAAGGTTCCCAGCTGTTGATAGGAACGACTAAGAACTGTATCCTGTCCGGTGATTTTACGCTTAGCCTCGTACCAATCGTAATGGGTCACACGGACATTCTTTGGTCGCTGGCAACCCATCCGCAGGTGGCCCAATTCGTGACCGGCGGGCGGGATCGATTGCTGCAGCTGTGGGACTCGCTGTCCCATTCGGTCGTGTGGAGTAAAGATATTGGCGAACCGATCCAGTCGGTGCAGATCAGCAATGCGGGTGACGTGATCGTTGCCGGCGGTGTCGGTGGCCGTTGGATGGTGTTTGATATTGTGACGCGAGAACTGCTGGCCACGTACACGGACGGGCAGGAGGTGATACAGTGCCTACAGTTCTCGCCGGACGGAAATTTGCTTGCGATCGGTTCCAAAGACAACTGCATCTACATCTATCAGTGTACGAAGGTGGCGCACCGGTTTTCCAAAATTGGCAAGTGCACGGTAAGAAACGTTTGAAACGAGTGTTGAAGTTACCCTTAGGACATTTTTTTGGACCATTGTTGCTTTCATGCTTTTTGCAGGGTCATTCTAGCTTCATATCACATCTGGATTGGTCTAAGGACAGTCAAGTTTTACGATCCAACTCAGGCGATTACGAAATACTGTACTGTAAGTTCACGCACGACTCCCTGCCACGTGGAAACAAAAGCGCTAAGCAGCGAAATATTTCGTTCACAGGGAATCCAACGCTCTGCCGGCAAATAACGAGCCAAAGTACGGTGAAAAATCTAGAATGGGCCACGCAGAACTGTTCGGTAAGCTTCGAAACGATCGGCATCTGGCCGGAGAACTTCGATGGCACGGACATTAACAGTGTTTGCAAGGATGGCGAAGAGCAGTTTCTTGTTTGTGCCGATGACTTCGGCAAAATTCGTTTGTTCACTTTCCCAGCATCGCAGCCAAAGGTAAGGGTGGTGGGATGGTTGGACCGTAAAATTACCTCATGTAATAAATCGTGTACCCTTTGGTTTCAGTCGCTCTCGCATAGTTACAAAGGGCATAGCAGTCATGTAACGTCGGTTCAGTTTATGCACGATGGTGTCCGTCTGCTATCGGCCGGTGGTATGGATACGAGTGTACTGCAGTGGAGGGTAGTTTAGTAAGGGGTTCACGGCCCCGCCTCGGTTCGGTAAACCGTGAAGCAACGTGCACATTCCACAAAGATTTACAAAGCATTTTCATTTCCAACTTCCAACCCCATCCTCTGCTGTCCGTCCCATCCATTTGTCTCTGCTTCCCGGGAAGAAGGGAACCAGCGAATGTGTGATGCAGAGGAGCAAAGTTTATTATATTTTATCTAGCACCGATACTAACTTATTATTTTATCACAAAAATATCAGTAAGATTGAATGAGCAAATAAATTAATCGTTCTAAATCAGGTGGTGTAGGAACGGTTTTATATTAAATATAGTGATCGCGCTTTCACGCTCCCGTAAACGAAAGCAATCGGAACGAAAGCAGCTCTTTGTGCGTGAAATGAGCTTGTTTTGTTAATCCATGGATCCATCATTCCTAAATGTTGCGAATTCGCATATAATTTTAACTTAAGCGAATGTTAAGTACAAAACATAACGTATGCGCTTTGGTTAAGGAAATTGAGTAATAATCTTAATTATATTAATTAAAATCTATTTAATACCGCTCTGCCCGGAACGAAACTTTGGGTGTTATATCACTACTACTGCACCCATTGCGCAGTTTGTTCATAATATATTTAGCTGATTGGCTTTGGAAAGTAAAGCACGACATTATTGCCACAAATCCACTGAAATTTTAAAAAAATCTGTACTGCATTTTACGTAAACATTACGTGGTTGTTTTTGGTGTAATTTTTGGTGCATTCTCCAAAATTGGCAACGGAATAAACCATTTTATCGGATCGGATGCAATCGATCCGGTATTGGATCGGAATGTAGGGGCAGATGATGCTGCACCGATTTGCCATCTCTAAATACTTCCGCTTTCGTTTCCGAGGTGAGCAGATGTGTGGTGCGTACGCTGCGTCCGAAAATTGTGGTTAAGTTTGGAAAAGGTGTGAAATTGGTCTTTAAAAGCGGAGTAAAGCAGCATTCAATCCGAGTATTGCGCGTTTTCAGTCACTTGTGGTAGCAAATTTGTTCGTAGATAGTGTTTTTCGGCCGATTTTCGGTTCACTTGCTTGATGGTCGGCATTTTACGCATCCAGCAGGCTTGGCGTGGTTTCCCCCTCTTTTTCAATGGTGGCGGGTTTTTGGTGCGGTTTTGAGGGGAATTAGAACTGCCCGAATGCTTTTTCGGTAGTTATCAGTAAAGTGCGCGCAGTTATGAATGTTGTGCATTACGCTTCCACTAGTAAGTGCTTTACGGACAGGAAACGTGGCTCTTGGCAGTTTGGCAGGCGGGGATTAAAAGCGGGAAATGGATTGGCTTGGGTACGACGTTGATTCCATGGTCGTATCGTCGTGTTTGCAGCTTGCAGCAAAGGTTCGTTGCAGCGCCCTTCTTGTGTGACGAAAATAGGGATATTAGGCGTAAGGGTTCTGATAGTTCCTCATCCGAGTGATGCTTCGCAGTATATTCTTGTGAGTTTGTTCCTTTTTATGATCAAATCACAGGAGTATACTGTGAGAAATTGCCGGTGCGTGCATCAAACGAAAAAGGCGGGGTACTCTTTTTCGGGCATTGGTCGACAGCGGGAGAGAGAGAGAAAGAGAGGGAGTGTGTTTCCGTCGCCATGTGCTTGTTCTATCTCAACGAGGCATCTACGGGATTTACGCTAGCGCGTGAGTGTGTATGTGTGTGTGTGTGCGCGCGCGGTTTTCCCATGTTCTTTCGGGGCGTGCTGGTGCTGCTACTGCTGTCGCTGCATCAAGAAGTGAAAAAGGTAACTATCGATGTATTTGTGTGTATTTGTGGGTACGCGCCATAACCACAAAAATGTGTGCCCGTGGCGGAAGAAGATTCACACACGGCTGTAAGGTTTTTGTGTTGTGTATGGTGCTGCTTTGAAAAACAGCCGGTTCATATTATTTCCTATGATGAATTACTGCAGAGCCAATCCAATGATCATTACGATGATTATAATATGTATATCCAATTTATCTGACATCCCATTTGCAGCCTGCCGGCATCACACAGAACACCCGGAGCGAGCGGAAAAGTATTAACCTCACATTTTGTTCTCTTTCCACAGAACTCCTCTTTAGCAGCAGCTCCGCATCATACCATGTGCGCGATGTCTCTCTGGCTTTTGTGATAAGATAATTCGGCGAATGAAATCCGGCAAATAATGCAATCTTTTCCTTTTTTTGTCGAAACATCATGTTTTGAGCCTTCCCCCCCACCCCCTCCACTTCTCATGTGTTAGCGAGCGCGTGGTACAAACCCGGATTGTTATGCAACAGTTCCTTATTACTGCACAAGCATGTCAGTGTGTATCTCCATTTAGTAGATATTAAAATCGACAGATTTATTCGAATAACAATAATATCGTTTCGCTTTCCTTTCATCGCTTACCATCCGAATGTAGTATGTTAGTATTTCAGAATTTTGAACCTCGTTACGGTTTAAATCAAAGTATGCACGTTAGTTTTTCTTGTTGGTGTTCAGTAATTTTTCAATTTTAAGACGCTCTTTCTAATCGGCATCTGCCGAACTTTTCTAAGAAAGACAGCTTAACTAAGGCTGCGGATGTGGTTTGAATAAACTTTTTAGAAAGAACCAAAAGTACGACGAAGCCGTATTAAAACTTGGTTGATGCGAGAAAGGTAAACGTCACACATTCTCCTTACCGCAGTGTGCGCCCTCTGCTGAGCGTTAGCGAAGATAATCAACAACGAGAGATTCGTTCATCGAGTCGGGAGGGAGGACATGAAATATTGATTCACATCGATAGTGGTGAGATTAGGCCAAATAGAATGCAATGAAGGGAATATCCCAGAATCCCACAGCGGTAATTAAGTTAAGGTGTTAAGCATGATAGAGCAAACGGAACTTAATTCCCGCGCTCTGGAGCATTTCTTATTGTAATAAATGCCCGCACCGACGTGTAGCACCACTGACTAGAAAACAAAACAAAGCGATACTGTCAAAAGCTGTGTGCTGCAGGTTGCTGACGTTTGCCTCAATATGTTAGCCTACGAAGAGGATGTATTTTTGCGTCCAAAACAGCTTCTGCAAGTGCAAGTGTGTGAAAAGATAGCGTAAAACATTTAGCAATCTTCCACTCGATCGATGCAACTCGATCAGTAGGCGCGGGAAGCAAGCCAATCCTGGTGGATTGTGCATGCAGTAGGTTATCTCCACAGGATCGCAGATCCTGCTTCTGCGACCCATCGCGTCCGTCCCTCCCCCCTCAACGGAGAGAGCAACAGGAGAAGGAGGGCCAAAATTGTGCATTCCACGCAGTCATGTTTTCCGTATTCAAGAAACTAGCGAACAAAACGAACGATGGCCCGTCCGTGTCGATCCCGGAGTCCGTCGGGCAGACGATGTCGGATTCGCTTAAGAAGCGATTTTCCCGGGGAGTGCAATACAACAGTAAGTCACCGTGCGAGGCAGCATATGGCAGCATAGCCGTTTTTTAATCACTCATTCACATCTCTCCCTCTCCCTCTCCCTCCCGCCCTCAGTGAAAGTAGTCATCAAAGGTGACAGGAACGTGGGCAAGACGTGCCTGCTGGAGCGACTTCAAGGCAAAGCGTTCATCGAGCAGTACACACCGACGGAGCAGATCGCGGTCGCCTCCATCCAGTGGTCGTTCAAAGCGACCGATGACGTCGTGAAGGTGGAGGTGTGGGATGTGGTCGATCGTGGAAAATCGAAACAGAAAAGCACCAACCTGAAGCTGACAACGCTGGCTGGCCCACCCACGGAACCGGACGTGCCGGTGCTGGATGCCGAGTTTCTCGACGTGTACAAAGGCACACACTGCGTCGTGATGGTGATGGACATCACGAAGGCCTGGACGTTTGATTACGTGTGCCGGGAGCTACCGAAGGTACCGACGGACATACCGGTGCTGGTGCTGGGCAATCACTGCGATATGGGTCACCATCGGGTGATTACGGCCGAGCAGGTGCACGGGTTCATCGAGACCGCCAGCCAGGAACGCAAGGCGGAAATCATCTACGGCGACAGCTCAATGCGCAACGGATTCGGCTTGCGTTTGCTGCACAAGTTCTTTGGCATTCCCTTTCTCTACCTGCAGAAGAGCGCCCTCGAGGCATCGCTGAGGAAGAACGCACAAGATCTCGACATCTGTCGACTGGAGATCGATGAATATCAGGTGAGGGGGGAGGAGTATCGAGTGTTTCGCATCCATTTTTTCCGCATCCTCTTTCTCTCAAACTAATCATCGGTTTTTTTTTGTGTGGTAGAAATCGGACGACTCCGACTATGGACGGTTTCTGGACAATCTCATTAGCAAAAAGAAGGCACGGGAAGGTGCTAACCCGCAGACGACCACCAGTCCGGGTCGACCGGAGATACGACCGACGAAGAGCATCATCCTCGGCGGTGGACATCCGATCATCGTGCCGGATAGGAATTCTCATCTTGCCGTCGCTTCAACCACGACCGTCAACACGGCCAAGCTCACGCCACAGCGACAGCAGGAGCAACAGCCGACACGCAGCTCCACGATGGCCTCCGTCACGTCCGACATTGTCGGGTTCGGCAAGATCGACAACGTGGACGAGTTCTGTCCGGATGGTGGTGTGCTGGATAAATCATTCCTCGAAGATACGCACGATTCCGGCACGAGCCGACAGCAGTCGATTGCGTTCGCTTCTAGCGGCGGCAACGGTGACGAGGAGGATGAGGATGAGGACGACGACGATAACCGTCATAATCCGCTCGTGACGAGGTTTGACGATGAAGATGCAACCGAACCACCGGACGAACCCAACGAAGCCCGTGCGGTGACCGTTGAGAATCCTTCTACTAACCCCTGGACGGGTACAAAGCTGGCCAATAGCTACAGTCCAGAGCTCGTTGATGAGGAGGAGAAGGAGCAGGGTGGCGGGGAGCGGAAATTTTCGCTTTCGAGTGTGGAGCTCGAAGTGGAGCGTATTGTGCCGCGGGTGAAGGGATGTGATACCGTTGGCAAGCTGGACGATCCGGTCAGCTACGACAGCTGGGGCTCGATCGATACCAAAGAGCGTCGCTCACCGGAAGGTGGCGAAGATGTCGTTTCCACCTCTTCCGTGAGCCGCTCGAAGAGTTCCGCTGAGAAAAAGGTAAGCACTCCCTCCTCCTGTGGTTGTGGGAGGCGATTGTTATCGAGCAATCTGTACATTGTTTGCTTTCCGCTTTTTCGCTTTCAGTCCAAGGATCGGGAGAAAAAGCACAAGAAGAAAAAATCGAGCAAGGATAAGGACGAGGGACGGGGCGGCGAAAGCAAACATCGAAGCAGCAGCAAACGCAAGAGCCACGTCGATGAGTTCCTGAAGGAGATGCAATCGAACGCTGCCTATGACGGTGGCGGTGGTGGTGGCGGTGGAGGTGATGATGCCGCCGGCGTCGACGACGCTTACGAAGCACTCTGAGATTAATCAATTGATCCCCCCCACCCCTCCCACTCCCCGGGAAGGCGGGGGTTTCCTTGCGAATTTATAAGTCTTATATTCCACCATTATTGTTAAGCTTGCAACTAACAAACACACACCTCTACTCTATCTACGCTGCTCGTTGCTGCTGCTGTGCGATGATGCTTTGCACCGGGTCAGGCAGACCGCGCGGGCACACACAGCAGCAAACTACAAAGTTTACTACAAATACATACTTACAACATGTTTTAGCCAAAAAAAAAATGCTCGAATTTATGTGTCAATCTGTGCGGTCTCGTGCGTGTGCATGTGTGTGTGTGTGTGTGTGTGTGTGTGTGTGTGTGTGTGTGTGTGTGTGTGTGTGTGTGTGTGTGTGTGTCTGGGCTGGGTGGAGGAAGATTGTTGGCCTAATCCTGCAGTACATTCTTGAAATAAATGTTTTGCAAATGTTTTGTGGAAATTGTTTCCCAATAGATGAATAAAGTGGTTCTTTTTTTCATACTAAAATTGGTAGGTATGTGTCCGGTTCGTTGTTCAGTCTAACATACGCACACGCACACACGCTCTCATTTCCATTTTGAAATAAACTCCTTTGCAACGGGTTGCTAGGGATGGATTGTACTTGCAACAATTTTTGACATTTAAAAAAAATTGTCAGTATAGCTTGTCGTATTTCTCCCATACGAATGTTGTTTTTTTTTTACTTTTTTCTTTATCTGCTTTTTTTTAATGGAGCATGATTTGTGTATTTCGTTGTTTTATTACATTTGTCAATAGCTCTCGTTGCAGTGTGTAAGAAAATCGAGGCAAAATCAAACGACTGCTGCACACAATTCGCTTACTTGACCACCTTGTCGTGGTCCTTCTGGACACTAACCGCATCGAATTGGCCAGCTCCATATTCTGAGCCGAGTGCCGTGAATGCTGTCGAAAACCACTTCAAAAGACCAAATCCTTGTGGCGAACGAACGGAAGCAGCAGAAAAAGAAACACCAGCACAAGCTGGCTTCCCGGGTTGGATTAACTTTTTTCTCACACTCTTCCCGCGCGCAAGAAGAGGGATGGAAACGGTGAAGGAATCCTTCGCGTGGAGAAAACCGAACCCATACGAAGGGGACGAGTGTGAGAGCGTGTCGCTAGGCGTTTCGGTGTAATTTGAGCAGACCGACCGTTCCGTTCCGAGCGAGCATGTCCTGGTGGGTAGGAAATTAGTGAATTTTAAGGATTTCAAGTTGTTACTTCACATTAAAAGTGTCTTGTTAAAATGTGCTCCAAAAACCATCACCGATACGCGTACGGTCAATGCACTCCGGATGCAGGATTCCTTCACGAAAAACAGACACCCTTTTATCGTCCGGAAGCGTAAGCGTGTCCACTGCAGGTCGATTCCGTAACTAGATCCTCAATTATGATTCACCAAATACCGGGAGCAAAAAGAAGAAAGAAAAAAATAACAACGCAACACTGGCCGAAAGAAGCCCTACTGCTCCTTTTAGCGCGATGGCGCTAAGGGATGAAACGGAAGGGAAGTAAACATAAAACACACACCAAGGGAAAAAAACAACAAAAACACAAAACCGAACCTGGCCTTCAAGGTGCGACGGTATGTTTCCTCCCTCCGCTGATTCCTCGTTCCGGACGAGGAGTTCCCTTTTTGTGCGGGAAAAGTGTGGGAATTTTCGAGCCCGAACCCAAAACCCGAGCCGCCGCTTCTTCTGCAGCCTTGCCTTGCCTTGCCTTGCCTTGCCTGCCGACCGTTCCCGGGCGGCGGAAAAGGGAGAAAGAATCGTTCTTCCAGTGCGGTTCCCACACCGTCGAGCCAAACCGAGAAGTTCATAAGTTTCCCCCTTTTTTCCCACCGCCTGCTTGTGTGCGCGCGTGTGTGTATGTGTGTGCGTGCGTGTTGCTATGGTTGCTTTAGATTGTTTACATCCTGTGTCGACGGCGGTGGCGACGACGATGACGAGGGGTCCGTTTGTCTACGTGTGTGTGTGAGAAGGTTTATGGGTCAGCTGCTGCTGCTGCTACTTTACGCTTCGCAAAAGGGAAAAACGGTGGTCCCCGAAGCGCGTGGGAAAAGACCAACGAAGCGAACCCACGTACGTACGGCCGGTCGGTTCGAAGATCATCATCAACGTCAACGGGAAACGGGGATGGAAACAAAAAAGGAAGAGAACGGAACGAGATGGAAGACCCTCGCGTTCCCTTGCCCCGTCTGAGGGAATTTGGTTAAATTGTTAATCATGATAATGTTTATAATGTGCTTGTTGTGTGCGATCGGTGGCGTTTAGTTGGTGGTGGTGGTGGTGGTGGCTGCACGGATCTGCTGCTGATGATGTTCCGGCATTCTCGTCTCGGATGCCGCCGGTATCGGAACAGCAGCCTTCTTCTTGTGCAATATGGTACGCACATGCAGTGAAAGTGACTTTTTTTGTTGTTAGCAAAAGATAACCCAATAATGTGAAAGTGTTCAAACATTTAAACGCAAAAAAAAAACGAAAATAATGGCTAATCCAAGTAAGCTGAATCCACACGACCGGCAAAATGATTACGCATCCGATAGCTATCTGCGCCGTATTAAGGCGGAAATTCGGAAGGTAAGGAGCAAAGTTGAATGCTGAAAGGAAAGTGCGAAGACATTTGCTCCTAAAAACTCGTGTTACAAGTGTTCTTTTTAGAAGCAAGGATAAGCTCAGTGCAGATCGAATGAAACATGAGTGAATAAAATGTGGAAAGTGTTTAAATGAAATTATTTCATGAAACTGTCACGTCGAAAATTGAGCCGAAAACACGTGGGTTTCTTTTGTGTTGTGGAAGTTCTTAAGAAAAACTACCTTATTGCGTTGTAAAAAAAAACATTCAAAAAACCCGTACCCAGATCAAAACGCACAGTGCCAATCAGAAATAAATATTGATTAACACTAAATGCACGTTCCGCATGGTCAGTTCTTACCATTTTATAGTTGCGGAAAACTCCTCCAGGACATTACATTCTCTCGTGTAAAATGCTCTCTAATCCCAACCTAACCCATCTGAAGTTTTAGCGTAATTTTAAAACAGATTTGCTTACAGTAAAGTGACGAAAAACAGTGCAGTTGAGTTGAGCATTTATGATTTGGATAATCTTAAAGCCGTATTTGCAAGTGAATAGTTTTAAATGGCATGATTTTTGCCCCTATTCCCTCGCCTACTAGGCTAAAACCATTTGTGACGTTGATGTTTTTTGTTCGCCACATATTCTACCCGTAGTTTTGAACTTTTTCATAGCCGCCTCAGATACGGATCAGATGACAGATCAGATGTGCAAAGGATTACCTTTTTGGATAAAGTTTTCGGTTTCTGTTTAAAGTTTTCTATTACAATTTTTACACAAAACATTGCAACAGAATACGGAATAGCAAATTTTCGATACAAAATGCAACTCGATATTCGATTTCGATTAAAATACAAATACATCCAAAGTCTGTATTCGAAGAAACATTATGTTTTGAATCAGTTTTTGGGAGAATAGTAAAACCCACGCGTAACATACGAACGAATGTTTAATAATGTTTCTCTTCATCCCCTTCCCTCCTTGCAGACAAACAAACCGATAATGGAAAAGAAGCGCCGGGCGCGCATTAACAACTACTTGAACGATCTCAAGAGCTTGCTGCTGGATGCGATGAAGAAGGACGTAAGTATTACTGGCCCGGCCGCTGAGCCGATCCGAGTTGGATGCAACTAACCGAGTTTCCACCCACTTCCAGCCCGTCCGTCACTCGAAGCTGGAGAAGGCGGACATACTCGATCTGACGGTGAAACATCTGCAGGACGTCGAACGGCGCCGGCTGAACGTAGCGATGGCCGTCGACCCGACGGTGCCGGAAAAGTTTGCCACCGGCTACCGGGAGTGTATCGACGAGATTGGCAAGTACTTCGACACGCTCGGCACGGTGGACGAAGGGTTGAAGGCGCGCGTCCGAAAGCATCTCGAAAGTTGTCTCACCTTCCCGGGCGTCGGTCCATCCCTACTACCACCACCACCATCCGCCTCATTCGGTGGTCCGTTTGGGTTTGCCGGTGTGCCGCTCCAATCACCGGACGATATCAACAACAACAACAATAGTACCAACCAGGGTTTGCTAAATCGAACCCTTGCCAACAACCTGTCACTGATGTTTGCCCCGGGTTTGGGTGGTTTTTCCACGGTCGGCGACACATCGACCACCTTCCCGTTCCAACCGTTTCCCTTCTTTGGACGACCGTTGCGACAGCCGGCACATTCAGCGTCCGTTCCGGCGGCCCACCAGCGTGAGGAGGATGTGGGCGAAGGGGCACCCCCGAGTTCACCGGCCAGCGGGGCACTGACGGTGCCCAGCCCACCGGCAAGCCCAAGGTCGTCCCCGGTGGGAGGCGACAGCTCCGAGGACGGTACGGGAACGACCCTAAGGACACCGGTCGGTAAAGCCGCCGGCGCACATAACACCGACCACCAGATGGAACGACTGCTTGCCATCTTTCCCACACCACCGTCGCCGGAAGAGCAACCGAGTCGAAGTCGGTTGGGAAAATTGGGCCATCATTTCGGCAGCTCACCGTTCGTGCCGACGGGACGTGCCAGACCGCTAGTCACCGGGCGCGGCAGCGAGGTGGAAGACACGGAACCGGAAACGCGGGGAGAAAGCAGCAGCCAAGGTCGCCGGGCGCCGCGAAACGAAGACGACACCGATGCCGATGGAAAGGAACGGAATGCGAACGGCGAAATGTGGCGACCTTGGTGATGGCTGGCGAAAGGGAAAGCTGCCCTTTCCCGACACCGAGAGCTTTAAGATCCAAATCGACCTGTTTAGATTGCTTTAACTTACGCTAAGGATTAGGTTTAGTGTACGTGAGGTTTTTTTCTTCTTCTATGATTTAACACGAGCAAGTGTGCGATTGAAATAAACTCTGATGTGATATGAAATGTACGACAAAAGGAAACTCAATTCGTTCGATAGACGAATTCGTTTACTGACTCGCGCGAAGATAAGATAGGGAAATTGAGTCCAATTGGATGATTGGACTTGCTGATTTTGCAAAGACTGAACCTTGTAATCTCCATGGTAACCAGCAGTATACTTTTCTGTTTACCATGAGCAAACGTGTCAAACTAGCCAAGGTATTTCTTTTTTACTAGAAATCATTTCACAAACAGAGATGATAGTATCTTCCTGTTATTATTCGATCCTGGTAGAAAATATATTTTTTAATAAGATGAAATTGCCCGAAATCATTTTGATATTATTGGGCATTTCAGCTTTCGTGTTCTACTCACGTATTCTTATCGAGATGAGAATATCTTCCTAAGAGTATTCGACCAATGTTATTATTTTGAAGAAAGTGTAAACGAAACACACTGCACAGTGTTTTTTTTTTAATGCGGACAATTTTTTGTAATTCACACGATTTTTTCGATTAAAAACAAATCATTTCTATTCTCAAAAACTAAAATTATACTTAGTAATGAGACAATAATGTCTCCACTTAGGCACCTATGTCTTCCTTTCTTATTACACATACTTCTATAACTCTTCCAATGGGTGCATTCATCATGCACGTTGCTCATTTGTGGGTTGCATTATGGAAAAATCAAAACCAAACCTGCTCCCGACTCGCGAACGGGAAAAAAAACCGCAGGTGCAGCGTAATTTCCTACAGGGTGAGGGTTTTCCTGCCGGTGCAACTACTCCCAACTGCCCGTGTCCGTGTGTATTTGCTCGATGACAATATTTGTTACTATTAATTACGATAACATTTATCGCCCGGTATTGTTTTTTTTTTCTCTTTTTTCGACCATCCGGCTCGTGAGTGCGGGTGGGCGAAAAAGAGATAAAATAAAGTGAGCGATATTAATTATATTAATTAAATATTTAATGTCCCTTCCCTGACTCCACAGGCAGGCAGGCAGGCAACCCAACCGCAGAAGACGAGGTGGTCCACCAAAGGGGCCGGGCGAGGGGAATAAATAGTAAAACATTGACATTATAATCGACTGCGGGAAGGAGTGAAAATTTTAAATGGACCATTTTGGGGCAGAACCAACCGGGCCCAGCAGCAGCACAGAAGCAAACGTGGGGGTGGTGGTGGTGGTGGTGGAAAAAACACATCCCAGCCGAGAGAAACGGTGCATAAAATAATCTAAACGGAAACGGAACCTCCGTTTTTCAATCGTCGGTTCGATCGCGGGGCCAGTGCGATTCGGTGGTGGGAGTTATTTCATCGTTCAGTGTTTTTTTTATTGTTCTTGCTGTCGTTGTTGCTGTTAAATCCATGATCGGTATTTAAAACATGCCCGGAAACGCGGTGGCAGCGGCGGTGGTGAATAAATTTTAAAACAATCTTTATCACGGAAGGCACAAACAGGCGGGGAGCATGGGGAAGCAATTTTCCGCCTCATTTACGTTGGCCGCGGCTCGGTCAAAAAGGGATACAGCAACACACACACACACACAAATACAAAAAAAGAAAACGGAAGGAAGGAGGGAGGAAGCGATGATTTAATGGTGGTGAGTGAGAGAAATACGGGACGATGAAAGCATCGGCCAGCAAGCATAATTTAACTAATAATTGTAACGATTTTTTTTTTTCGATGGAAACTAGGAGTTACAGGATGCGTCTGATTTGTCCACGGCACGTTGATCGAATCGGGGGAAGTCAACAGGAGTAGATCAGAGATCAAGGAAAGGGAGATTGGGAAACCCGTGTACCGGAAAACTGTTACCACAATTGAATGTTGTGGTTTTCTATTTAAAACCGAGACTGCCACCCGTTTTGCGTTGGACAGATGGGAAATGTTTTAAATTTCCTTCCCAACCTTTCACGCGACGCGACGATGCGAACCAAAAAAACACATGCCCAGGGCTCACACACACACACACACACACACACACACATGGCGATTAAACGGTGTGGGTGGTGGGTGCGGGGAATCCTCCCACCGAAGCGTACCAACTCGTGCCCAAAGGCCGGCATCGCATCGCAAAGCCACTTGAAGTGTGTGACAAGTGGCGGTTCTTATAAGAGCAGTCTTCATTTCACCTTTTTTTCACGGTTTTTGCACGGTGTGTCGCCGTGTGCCGCAGGTTGATTGTTTTTTCATCTCCCTTCAACCCCACCCCCAATGATAGTGAAGAGATGAAACGGGATTTCCAGGGGGCGTTTGTTTTTACGGGAAATATTTCGCCTAACCTTCATTATTTGTGGTTGGAAGTTCGGATAAAAACAAAAGAAAAAAAACACACACGTATACAAGTGCAAAATAAAGCAAAAAAAAGACGATGCCTAAAGAATTTAAACCCGAAGCGTCAAAAGGGACGGAAACGATTATTTAAACCTTCATCCGCATTTCTTCCACGGACGTTTTCCGGACGTTTGTCACGGAACGGGGCAGGGTTAATCTTTCACTCGTTTGACCCATGAGCGAGGGGGGGAGGGGGAGTGGGAGGGAGTCTAGGAGAGCGTCATGGATTTTCAGTGACTTTTAACTTCCACCTACGGTGTCCTTTTCCCCCCGGTGAGAGAGAGTGAGAGAGAGACAGGAGCAAAGGGGTTGCTTTATTATATATTTATTCACATATAATACAGGAAACCAGAACCAGTGCAACAAGTGTGAGCCGTTTCGGAGAGAATGGCGCCCGGGTGACCCTTTTTTTCTTGTTCGGGTGGTGAAAGCATTTGGGGCTGCTGATTCCAACGCTTCTACTGGCACGGTCGTGGTGGGAAGATTGCAATGTATGATAAATTGTGATGTGTAAATTGTTAAATTATTACAACCGAAGGATGTCTTTTGCCCTTTCCCATCCCATACCGTTGGTGGGTTAAGACGAAAATAATGTGCCAAGACGAATGAGAAATTTTGCCACAGGGGCAGAACGGAAATAGAAAATAAGTTGGCTTCCATTTTTAACTTCGCCATTCGAAATCAATAAAAGTGTTTGACGCACTTTGGAGAGGATTTTTATGAAGGACATTTGATTGTTTTCAAAAACCTTCCGACTCTTTTTTCGATCAATATATATTTGAACTTATTACAAGTTCCTTTCTTATTTTGGGAGAAAAATGCTGGCCAAAAAAATAAATATTAAATAAATAAATATTGTCTCGTTTGTATTTGTACAAGTTTGCTTTATATACCATGTTAATCAACCACAATTCATTTAGACTGATGACCCTTTAAGTATTTTCAGTATTTTTTCTTTGGTCAAGTAGGTTCCTTTTTAAACCATTCTTTCTTTTTTCGACACTTTTCGCATTGTTTTTAAAATAGTTGGAGGAAGAATTTCATAACTCGACTCAATTATTGGTTCTTTTGGTGTTTTGTTTTTTATTGCACATATGAGTTGGGTTTTCATTCATTTAAGAGTTGTCTCGTGTTTGACACTCTTTTGAGAAAACCAATATTTTAAACTCGAATTTTTTCAATCAAAATAA
>JXWZ01004838.1:0-24887 GCA_000956215.1 Anopheles farauti No. 4 | reverse complement strand
TAATGTAAAAAATGGTATGAGATGCCATAGGAAAGTTATTATAATGAATGTTTTTTTCAAACAAAAAGTTATGATGTGCATGTTTTGTTTATTTTCAAGTGCCGTTTGACAGAAAATATCGCTCGCGAATCGCGTGAGCAGTGACACCCCCTTGCGATTCGTCGCGCGATGAAATCGCGCGCGATGAAATCGCGCGCGATGGAGCAGTGACACCAGCCTAATACACTTTTCTGCCTAACATGTTCGAAAAATACCTGATTCTCTGCGTGTTTGAAAAACTGTCATATTCGAATCAATATTCTAAATTTTTAAATTCTCGTTATACACAAAGGTTTGTTTCTTCTAAAATATAAATATAATAACGTATAACTTATACGTTATTAAGAATATGTAGTTTGGCAAATTAATGAGAATTTTCTTCTCCAAACTATTAGCTATCGATAGGTGTTGGTGGGAGAATGGCTTCGTGTACGTGTTCCGATGGAGTATGTTAAACTCGGTCAGTTAGGACGTTAGCAGCTGCTCCAACGTTTGCCTCATGCGTTTGTAGGGCATGTTGGGAGTGCTTTTACCGCTCTGCTATAGCTCGCGAACATTCGTATATAACATCGCAGTGATCTTTCCAGTCTCCCGTTGGCTACGTACTTTCACCAAATAAGTAGCGATAACGGAAGTGCGCTTGTTTCCACTGCACAAAGATCCTCAGTTCCGTCAACAAGGGAAAGTTCTTCAGGCTAAGCTTTGTGTACGCATGATTCAGGTTTTCAAACAGCTCAGTTTCGTTCATACACCTCAGCACGAGAAATAGTTTGAAGATTTCTAGAGAATCGTGTTTCATCATCCTATAGCAAGCGTCTGCATTCGAAATTTCATCGATTTCTAGCATTAACACACTTTGCTGTCCACCATTGCACAATCGTTCAATCCACCAGTCAGCATAACGCACACCAAACCGAAATGGTTCATATCACCTTCACGAGGAGACCAAACCAGGGGCGATATTCCGTACACCGATTCGAATTTTAAGGCGGTTTCAACGGTCGCCTTGTGCTAAAAAATCACTCATAATGATAAGATTGCTAAGGCATTCCCATTGTGGTACAAGGAATACTACACTGTTGCCATAAACGTCTATGATCGTATGCGCATACCTACGCGATATAACGTGCTATACTAATGATTCGATTAAGACACGTTTTTTGGTGACCATCACTGCCCCTGATATCGCCGCACCTCCCTAATCATCTGATATCATTAGAAACAACGAGCGGTTAGCTGGTTGAAGCAAAGCAAAACCTAGCACCGCTCTGCATCATCAATTTGACGAATCGCAGCTGTAGCTTTTTTGATAACTTTGACGGTTCTTTCTAGAAAGTGTCTTAAATTTTAAAAAATCAACAACATTAAAATACTTGATTTTACAAACTTTACGATCATTTATTTCCTGTTGCGTCCATCATCGAAACCATCACGTCACTCGTTTATATCTGTAAATATATTCCTACACCCATGGCAAAGGTGCTTCAGAAGCACAAATCGATCATCATCATCATCGCTACCGTTCACGGCCCGTTCCGCGTCCTTATCCATCTGTTTCGACTTCTGCAAAATTTCCTCATGGCTGCAGGCAGCATTTATCCTCGATGATACGAGCCTTGAATATTCCGTTGCAAACAAGGTTTTCGATCCGAAATAATCTAGAGCAGCACCACAAAATTGGCACCGATCAGCAGCAACCGGCGGACGACTGCTTCGTCCTAGTGTGAGTGTTCGGTTGAACAGTGCGAGGAAATCGGTTTCCTTAGTAGATTCAACCGTTGCGCTCCGGGCCGGTTTCGGGGCATCGAGTTTGTCGCCGGTACGAAAAACGGTGGAAACCGTCGACGGGAAGCTTAGCTGTAGGTTGTCGATGAACTTGGCAGTAAGATTTTGCAAGCTTGGCCTATCCTCGAAGTGTTTATGCAGCGTTAGATAACGTAGGGGTGTTTCGCTAAACTGAAAATAATTGCTGACTTCATCCGGATTCAGATCACGTATCGGTCGTATTAGTTTCACCACATCGTCACGATCATCGCAGAAGGCCACATCTTGCGCGAGTGAACAACCCCTGCCTAGTGCCACGTTCGAGAGTAACGTTTTTGCAAGATCGATTCCAATATCCGACAGGAATACGTAGCTACAGTTAAGAGATACAGCATTGTACCGATACGTTTGCTTGCGCACCTGTTCCAGAAGATCCTGCTTGGACGAAACTGACCGGAGACCATCGAATGCCTGCGTTAACCTCGTCTCGTCTTCGAGAAAATCGCTTGGAACGAACGAATCGTCGAGGTTCAGCTCTACCGGTTGCTTTGTAGATCCTGTCACTGTGTAGTACGAAGGAAAGCTTTTGAATTGCTTAAGAATATCTAACCGCTTTGCCAGCAGCTCCAATCGCGTGTCGTTTGTTTTACCAACAAACTCATCGTCGACGTACAGCAGGACAGGAACTATACGGAGCTGCTTGAACGAATCTTGCTCCAATCCGAAGCGTACCATATCGAGCAGGGTCACATTTTCCTGCGTCCCGGTGAAAACAATCAGCACACGCGCACCCCGACGAACTATTTTCGAGGAACCTAGCGTAGCACGGAACTTATGCCGGACGTAGTTCAGGAAACACGCCCTACACTGTGGTTCTTTCAGGTTCAGCTTCAACACTGCCGGTTCCGTGTTGCACTTCCGGCAGAGCTCGTTTGGTGTGAGATCGGGTTGTGGGATGTCCTCCTTCATACCGTGCGCTCCCCCCTCATCGCCGAAATCGTCCTCGGCAATACTGCACATTGCTAACGGGGATACGAAGCACTTTTAGTACACTAAAACTAAATTTTTAATCTGTACACACGCTCGTTGCGAGACTCTTACGACGAACGTAAACAATAACAAAGAGCATGCCGTTTTATGCAGCTGTCAGTATGACAGAACCGGCTGTCAAACGGTTCTTTTGTAAACAACATTCGCAACCGGTTACTCGAAAAGGATAATATCGCAATTTTAAGGAAAGTTTTGATTCCACACAGCATTTAACTGTTAAGTTAGAGAAATGCTGATCCGTGCATTTAATCGCACGCTCCGGCTCTTCGGCACGGACGCAAAAGTTCCACCAGTCGGATCGGAAAAGGTAAAAGAATTGCTAGAAAATGCCGCCACCTTCGAGGACATTAAATCAGCGGACGGTGCCGACAACGATTGGGCCACCTTGCCGTATGTGGCCGGAACGTATATCGCTCGTGATCAGTCCAAAAAAGCCGTCCGACCAAAGATCGACCCGCGTGAAACGAACGTCATACTTTTCCCCGGCCAGGGCACACAGTACGTGGGCATGGGTTCGAAGCTGCTGAAGTTTCCTGGCGCTCGAGACATCTTTGCACTGGCGAACGAGGTGCTTGGATACGATCTGCTGAAGATCTGCATCGAGGGACCGAAAAGTAAGCTCGACCAAACAAAGTACTGCCAGCCAGCGGTGATGGTTACCTCGCTGGCGGCACTCGAACAACTGCGCGAAGAGCGTCCGAATGCGATCGACAACTGTTTCGCTACGGCCGGATTCAGCCTAGGTGAACTGACCGCTCTCGTATTTGCCGGGGCCATTCCCTTTGACAAAGGTCTCCGCTTGGTACAGATCCGGGCCGAGGCGATGCAGCTGGCAAGCCAGCAGGTAAAGGGTGGTATGGCAACGGTGATTTTCGGTGCCGATGGGCGCATCGGCGAAGCGTGTAAGGAAGCCCAAAACTGGTGCATCGAAAAGGGCATCGAAAATCCGGACTGTCGGGTAGCGAACTATCTCTATCCGGGGTGTAAGGTGTTAGCAGGCAATGAGGAAGCGCTACTATTTCTAGAGGCAAACACGAAACGATTCAACATACGTCGGATAAAGCGGCTACCGGTGAGCGGTGCATTCCACACGGAGCTGATGCAGTCGGCGTTGGAACCGTTTAAGGCGGCGTTACGAAAGATACGCGTAGAAGACCCCCTCATCAGCGTACACTCTAACGTGGACGGAAAGTGCTACAAGAACGCGGGACACATCGTGGGTCAGCTGCCGAAGCAGATCGTGCGACCGGTCAAGTGGGAACAAACGCTGCACATCATGTACGAACGAAGGCAAGGTGAACACTTTCCACGAACGTTCGAGTGTGGGCCCGGACGAGGGTTGAAGGCAATTTTGAAGCAAGTCAATGCAAAGGCGTGGGACACGACGTTAAACGTGGAAGCGTAACTCCCACAACGCGCGGGCGCACGTACCTGTGGGATAGGTTTAGTTTATAGGAAAATAAACTGTGTATAGCAACAATCAGGTCGCCTGTGTTTTCAATGCTTTCGCTGAACAAATAACGGTTACACGATTACGTTTATGTCTTAATACCTTTATTTGCATTATCAATAATGCAGATCTTTATATACATAAACCATCAACAAACGTTTTATTTGTTTGTTGCTTGTGTTCTTAACATTAACCGCAAATATCCTGCATCAATCCCCAAAACGGGAAGCTCAAGCCGTAAAATGCGCCACACAGGTCCCTTCTACGCCGGTAGCAGATCGAAGTCATCGTTCACGTTCACCATCGGCACGTACGTGTCGTCGATGATGGGTTTCGCCTTAAACTCGCAGAGCAAATGTTCCTTCATTTTCCATTCCCAGTCCATCTTCTGGACCGCGTGCAGACTTTCCGCCTCGTTATGGTGGCGCAGCAGCATCGCCTCCTTGATCTTCTCCCACTTATCGTCCACGTCCTGCAGCCAGCTCAGGAACAACCGCCCATTGTACCGGCTGCGTGCGTTACGATCCTTCTCTTCCTGCTCGGGCGTGATGATGTTGTACACCTCCTCGTCCTTCAGGATGGTGCAAACGGAGAACGGTAGCGACTGGTTGGCGAGGGCCCTTGCCGCCCGGCCGTGCACACGCAAAATCTCCTGTTCGACCGCCAGCACTAGTTTCTCCTTCTCGACGATATGCTGCATGCGCAGTTTGTGGCGCTCTTTCTCCTGTGCCTGGAACAGATCCTTCAGTGAGGCGGGCAGGGTTGACGGAACCTGTACGTTCGGTTCCGTCGGTGTTTTCCCGGCCAGCGCGTACGTACAGCGATTCATCAGGTAGTCCTTGAAGCCTTGGGGCGGTTTTGGTTGCACCGGAAACAGGCTCTTCTGGCGTCGTTCGATCTGCTTGCGGATGTTCAGATACATCTGGTAGCAGTTCGTGATCGGCTGATCGTGCGGATGCACGTCGGGTGTTTCCTCGCGCGATTCTTTCTTCTCGTCGGACGTGCTGGTGCCAGCACCCGATCCCGTGCTGGACCCAGCGGACGAGGTGGACGACCCAGACGGTGCCGTTCCGGTGGAAGCATTTGCACCGGGTGTACTAGCGGCACCAGTTGTGGCCGTTGAGGATGAGGTGGATTGTTCTTTGCTCGTTTTGATTTTACGCTTGCGCGGATGAACAGACGATTCCGACGTGGACGACGA
This sequence comes from Anopheles farauti No. 4, assembly GCA_000956215.1. Taxonomy (NCBI): domain Eukaryota; kingdom Metazoa; phylum Arthropoda; class Insecta; order Diptera; family Culicidae; genus Anopheles; species Anopheles farauti No. 4. The sequence goes on along the minus strand of JXWZ01004838.1, from coordinate 19,383 downwards.
AGAAGACGATGAGGATGATGAAGAGGAGGAAGAAGAGGAAGAGTTGGTGCCTGGTGTTGCACCGGAACCGGCCGTCTGAGAATGTCCCGTACCGTTCGCATTTCCAGAACCACTCGTTGCCGATTGTCCACCACTAGTGGCGGGTCCACTACTCCCGGAGGATCCTGTGGTGCCACCGGATGTTCCTCCTGGTCCACCGCTCGTTGAAGACGCGCTGCCGCCACCATTTCCACCACCGGTGTTGCCATTTACAGCGGTGCTTCCTTCGCCCGTTGCGTTTGTTGAACCAATACCAGCATTTCCACCACTTGAACCACTCACACCGGTAGGACTTTTCGGATTTCCGTTCCCACCAGCTCCCGCTGCATTGCTCCCAGCCGTTAGCCCGTTCTCCGTTCCGTTCTCTCCAGCGGCAACGGCCGCTGACGTGCCGGAACCACCATTTGCGGGACTGTTGGCACGGGTCGTGCCGGAACGTCCACCACCACCACCATCTCCACCACTGCTTGTCCCGGACACTGTTCCCGTGGCTCCCGCGCTACCACCGTTCCGCTCCGTCGTTTCGCATCCACTCGCATTCGACAGGGGTGACGGAGAGCCACTACTGTTGCCCTGCTGTTGCATCTGCGGCGAAGAGTTGTTTGACCGATCGACACCGGACGCACTGCCGTCCTTGGCGGAGCTGTTACTGTTGCCACCGCGATGCGAGCTGCGCAGGACACGCTGCTGCGTGCGTTCATCCTTCGTGCTGCCCTGGGTTGGGTTTTTCTCGTCCGAACTCTTGGAGTCGGCTGGGCTGGCACTGCGCGAGGAAGTGCTTTCCTTGTCCGCCGTAGAATCGTTACTGGAAAGAGAAAAAGGTAGATTTGTCAGGAACGTAATTCACTTTAACTAAACAAAAAAATCTCTAGCTATAGCCGTAACATATGACCAGAATACTCGGAAGATAGAGCTAAAAATCGTGAAATAATCGTGAGTATTGGTTGCCATTTATGTAATTACTTAATTTTTTATCGACTTGGTGCGTTAAGTTTGTATAGTCTGAGGAATACAAGCATACTAGGATGCGCAAGTTCAGAATTGAATCAAAATGTCAAATGTAAAAAAAGATGTACCTCAATGGGGAAAATGGCCGTCATTTAGTTTTCCTTTATAATACACGTAGCAACCGCAAATTTAGCGTTCAAAGGTAACTAAGACGTTCTACAAAGCTACATTTTTCTTCGTAAGAAAATGGATCGCATCCTTACCTGTTCGAAGATGCTACCACGTACGGTAGCGCGGCATGGTTCCTTGTCGATGCGTTCTTCCCATTACGCGTGTTTCCACCGACCTCCGTATCGCCGGTCGCACTCTGCTGCGGGATCACAATCTTCAGCGGTGGCACCTTCGGACCGCCGCCCCCTCCGGAGCTACCACCGAATCCAGACTCGCCGCTGCCTTTGCCACCTCCACCGCTGCCACCATCATCCGCGCCACCCATCGTTGCTGAACCCTCCCCGTCGCTATCGTTGCTACTGCTCGTCCCTGACGTACCGCAACCTTTTCCAGCTGCCGACGATGACGACGACGACGAGGATGCTCCACCTCCGACGGTGGATGCTGCATTACTGCCTGCGTTCACACCTGAGGCAGCCGTTACATTGGACGCGTTCGTAGCATTTCCTCCCGCACCGGTACCAGCTCCCACCGCACCCTGAGTAGGTTTCGGGCTCGCGCAGGGACTTTTACGATCGAGCGCATTTTTTGCCGATAAACCGAGCGTTTTCGAGGAAGGTAAACCCGCGGACGCTTTGGCACCCTTCTCCTGACGCGGCGTTGAACCACGATTGCCGCTCGCCGCACTGCCAGCGCCCGATTTGCTACCCGTAGCCGCGTTGGAACCGGAGATGCCCGAAGAGGAGGTGGAAGAGGAGCCCTCCTTTCCGGTGCCGCTACCCACACCGCCCAAACCGCCCAGTGGATCGATCTGCTGCGCATCTTTGCGCTTTTTGCGCTTTGTTTCATCCTCGTTCGTGTGTCCAGTGTCTTCAGCACCCTCGTTTAGCTCGGAGAACGGTCGCTTCGGTACACCGGAAGCAGAAGACGGTGCTGATGATGATGACGCGGAAGAGGAAGTTGATAATCCACCACCCGTACCACCCGTGGATGATCCAGCCGAGGTTGAGGTGGTGCCGGTACCAGTACTGGAACCGTTACCCCCGTTCGTGTTGCCGTGTCCGATCGAACCATGATCTCCAGTGATCGTGTGTGTACCATTACCGGTACCGGGCGTCATTGTCGAGGACGAGGCAGAAGATCCCGAGTTTGATTGACCATCCTTTTGCGTTTGCTTTGCCCCATCCGCTTCCACCGAAGCTTGCTGCTGGTGGGAGGAACGCTGCAGATGGGAAGATTGCGCATCGTCGCGTGACTGTTGCGATCCACCGGATGGCCCACCGTCTCGCTCTTGCGCAGGATGTGCATCGTTGTCGTGGTGATGGTGTGCACCACCACCGGACGATTGTTTATCACTTTCGCTCGATTTATCCGCCGGCCCTTTCGTCTTACCACCACCAGCTCCGCCGTTTTCCTTCTCGTCGCTCGAACTCGAGCTCGAATCCTTTGGGGTGGATTTGAACTCGTAAATATCGTCCTCGTCTTTGTCTTTGCCGGTGTTGGAAGTGCTGGAACCGGAACCGCTCATCCCACCCGTCACGGTTGGGCCACCGTCACCGGCGTGGTCACCGTCCTGGTGAGTGTTTCCCATCGTGCTGTTGCTGCCACCGGCACCACCGGTACCGTGCGTTCGTTTACCGGAGCTACCCGTACCTGGACCGGCACTGTTTCCACTACCGCTGCTCCCACCGCCAGTCGTGTCCGCCGAGGCAGAGGTCTTCTTCAGATGTTGCCCGTGTCGGGAGACGGCATTATCTGTGAAAAGAGTGAAAATAGTAAAAGTGCATCTTTAGTGACACATTTCATTACCACCGTCCCGGAAACTTCTGTGCACATACGATCGCTGCCTGCTGTGATGGGAAAACTACTTTGATAGACACGCAAGCAAGTGTCGCAAAATTTATTGCAAGCCCAGTGTTGCTGTTCATTCCAAAACCTGCAAAACATCAACCGACTGCTCCGATAAAGTGACTTTGCTGGACTACATTAACAGAAAAAAAAGCATTCTGACTCATGGTCTCTGGGTTTGCGTCGTCATCGGCTCTCGTCTCATAAGTAATGAGGGCAAGTAAACACGCAAAACTTCCCTGCCGACCGATTCAGCGTGACGAACGGTGGCGGCGACGCCAATGGCGGCAGCATTCGATAAACCGCGCGCGCACACACACACGCACACAATCCTCGATATAGCAACGCCGGTAGAACGAACCGAAGCCGGCGATAATGTTTGTTCTATTTTAGTTTTTCTTTTTACACCCCCGTCGCGGGCGCGCACGCCGTATCGAGGGAAGATATGAAACGTTCGTACGAGAAAGATTTCCTTCCAGGAGTTTCAGCCCCACGCAATATGGTGGGGATGCATTTATTTGCGAGATCCGTGCCTGAACCCTGTGCCTGTCGTCTTTGGGGCTGAGAGATGTTTTTTTTTATATTTCAAGCAGAGATGGGAGGTATACATTTTATGATATCGTCAATCGCATCAACTCGGAGTTCAGGATTTTTTGCATTATGTTCCACCTCCACGATCCATCCCTCCCATTCGGTGTCAATAGACATATCGAGAGAGATGGAAAGAGAGAAGGTCGCGCGGATTGATGCTTCATTAAATCCATCATAAAGTGATGGTCCATAACTTAGTCCCAGCATCAATCTTGGCCACGGGGGACGAATGCCTTCACCAATGCCTCTTTCACAGCAGAACTCGTAACTCGTCGTAGGCGGCAGGGTATACCGAAACACCAACACACACGCGCGCAGGCTGTAGACATATTGTACCAAAAACTAATCAAAACAACCGATTATTAATGCGAAATGGCACCATTCTCTGTTCCTTTCTGGTTCGGCAGTTATTAGCGGTCTATCAGGCTTATTTTGGGGGAAGGGGGGAGGGGAGGAGGCATTTAAGCGCGGAACGATAAAATGTCCAATATATCGATTTCATTAAAATGCTGTTGTTTTGTGGCACGGAAAACGGTCTAAAGGGGTTTTTATTTTTTTAATTGTAATACAAGCAGGATGGAATTTCAATTGGTTTTTACAAAGCGATAGAATTCCGATTGGTTGAAGTGATGTTTTACAAATATTCGCTCACTACGGCTTTAACAAAAGTGTTCCAGCTTTCCAGATGTCTCGAGCCGACCCTTCTCCAGTCGATTCTCTCCAGGAACAAGAAACTTTTCTATGCCTCCGCCTTCTTTGGTGGCATCGATGGCAAAGTTTTACGACCGTTGGCCTCGAGCTCTGCTGTTTCTCCCCACCTTCTCCTCGTTCGGTGTGCATGCGGAGGATGCCGACCTCGAGTGTGCACCGAGTGTTTTCATCTGGGAACACTATTCGACGCGCTTTAAACGCGCTAACCGTTTTATTACCTTCACCAGCCATTGTCGCTGCTCGCTGTTCCACGGCGAAACGCGGCCTGCACGGGATGCTGGCAGAGGAAAAGGCTTAAAAATAACCTACACCAAACTAAACGCGCTTTGGTCGAAACTTTACCGTCGAAACCGACTTCAAAAGGGAACGACAACGCTACGGGCAGCATTGGAAGAGGCTGAGACGAACGAACGAACGAACGAACAATAAAAAAAGAAGGATATCATGTAACCTCGCAGCTTGTTTCTCGAAACGGGGAAGCCATTTCTTTTGCTGTAGAGAGTTTTCCACTGCCATGCAGAAGAAACAGAAGCGAAGCGTTTTTCAAGGACATCGCTTCATTTAACGATCGCCGGATGTTGGTTGCGCTTTTGGGCTTTTTGCCATTTCTTAAACGCTTTCAAACTCTGCAATTAAGCGTTGTAAAATGTGCTGCAGTAGTCAAAATGCTTGGAAGGATTCGCTTGAGATTACTTTCCGCCAAATTCCTTCCTCCAGTGTAGGAAAACATTCATATCAGCATGCTTTATTGGACCATTCCGAGAACCGAAGCACGTATCTCCTCTGTTTCCATCCATCCCAGGTTTCCAATTGTGTGGCGTTGCCGGTGGAACGCTTTATGACACCAAGCTTGCACATATTAACCGAACCGGCCGACGAACTAAGCGTAAAAGTATGCATATTAGCAGCACAAATGGTGCTAGCAGATTGATAGCTGCATGCCGGCTGGACCACGAAGAGCAGCGGTAGTAGTAAAACCGAATTAGCGTTTCAAGCGCTGCAAATCTTCCGAAACGAAGAAAACGAGGTGCACATTCGCCACGGTGGTGGAAGGGACGCGAGAGTTCGGATTTATGATGCTGTGCCCATCATCATCACACCCACACCTGCAGTGGAACTAATAATTTAATTTAATTTTATGGACGGTGTCGCACCGGTGCCTCCAGCGGAGAGTAGTTTTTGGACTTGAAATTAAATTTAGGATCGGTTTTTTAACGATTCGTTTTATCTGGGCATTTCAATTCTTCTTCTTAGCAAAATTTTGCAATTTACAGCAACTTGCAGAATTTGCACACATTTGCGACTGAACTCTTCGATAAACCATAACGCAAAATACAATTTTACCACACCAACATTGATCGTGCCTCTTTTTCTGGACATTTTTAAGAAACACATTGAAACGATTCGCAACACCTTAAAGTGTAAACACTAATTGATACAACAGCAATTGGCGCAAAAGTAAATCGGATATTTTATTGACTGACTTATCGTAATTAATGAGCGAAAAGTTTACGCCGCTATCGAAAGGACGGGAATTTCCGTCGAATTTGCACGGAATGCAAAAGAGGCCGATTTCATGTACGTATCGTAACCATAGTAACGATCAGAACTTCCTCGAAAAACTGAACCGCTCCGAATGCGTCGCGCTGATTCGTATTCCCATCACAGCCGCCCAGGATATCGTTCATCATTAAACATCTTGGGAGCTTCTGGTGACGACTGCGCTGTTGGCTTCGCAAAGTAAACATCGTTTGAATTAAAACATAAATATCATTCTCCAGGCGATTCCCGGGACGAGTGGATGGAAAGTGATCACTAAGCATATCATCCGCCGCCAACCACCAACGTCGTGTGGTTCCCCATCTGCTAGCGTTTTCGTACACCGGGAGGAAACAGGAAAATAAACAAACACTGGTAGTTCCAGTTCGACGAAGCGACGTGGAACTAAAGCCGGACCCGATTGGGTTCCGCGGCTCCATGGCGAGAGGCGCACTTGTCCGGATGCTTACTGCTGATGATCAGCGCGTTTGAAATTCGGATGTAAGAAGTTTCCATCACCCTGTGTGTCGCCAAGATGTACTGTAAAGAGCGTGTGAAATTCGGTCCATAAAAATAAAACCTCCAATTAATCTGGTTGTGTCGGTGTTGTGTAATTATTTTCACATTATTTCATCCACGTTTCCGAATCCCAAGCAACATTCAAACACGTCAAAATCCGACTCGAGAACTAGAGATTCGCATAGTAAGCGCCGGTAGCCGAACAATGGGAAATGCTTAGAATGCTCTTTCGCTCGTCTCTCGCGTCTAGCAACGTGACCGCCCCTTTTTTTTATTATTTTAAACCCATCACTTCCGCTTCTTTAGTGCTCTCCGATTGCAGTTCCAAATCAAGGAAGACTCGAGCGCCGTGCCGTGGCAAAGGTTCACCGCAAAGAAAAGTTTTGCCTGCTGTTTTATCGCACCATCGTCGCGGTTACGCTCTGGCGCTGGTTCACCGCTTTACGGTTCGCTCGCATGATGAATGCCACAAGCATAAAACATGCAAATTTTAAGCAGAAAACTTTACCAATAAAACAAAAGTGTATTAACCAAGTTTCACCGTGCGCTGGGTGCCTTTTTTCCGTACCCAGCGAAGCAGTAGTCTCGTCGTTCACGTGTCCTTTCGCTCCAACTCACGCCAAAGCGAGCAGCACAGCCCACTTCGATTGGGGCTCGATAGATTGTTCCTTCGGTTGCTATTTCATTCTATCTCACTCCCTCTCTCTCTCTTTCCTTCACGCTTTATCTCGATGACTTCACTTTTCTCGTGCATCAATACATTATTCTCTCCCACAGTGAGCTCTCCGCTGCCATCCAATCCACCGAGTGACACAACCTGCTCGGACGGCAATTCTCAGTGCCGGACAAGGACACCGGTCGCTCCGTTCCGTGCGCAGAAAACGGACGGTCCTGGGGAGATTAGGTGCTGGCTACACTCGCAGCAGCAATAAATCACACTTCATTATTATGACGCGCTCATACATTTATCCCTAACAACACACACCTCAACATCCTCCGCGGTCCTAGCGCTGGGGCAGAGTTTATTTATGCAGAGCTAATGATTTCCTCCACTGTCTCGGTGTGCTGCTCTCGATCTGCACCACAGCAGATGCGAGTTTTCCCTTGAGCTAATTTTCCAACCCTGGTCGAGCTTACACGCGAAATTAGCGCTCAATGGGCCGGGTCGGGTAAACGAGCAGGTTTGGGAATGCCTCTTGCCGGTATGCTTTGCGAAGCTGTGCGTCAAGTGGGCCGGCCGGGCAGGGACTGTTTGGAAAAGGGCACGAATTTATCACTGTGAGGTTTCGCCACATCGGTGCAACCTTTTCGTTATTAGGGTATTCCATGGATCATGAGCAATGCTGCGCTGTAAGTAAATACGTGAGCTAGCAGATCCAGAGCGGGGGTAAATTATTAATATTTGCCACACTCTTCAACAGTAAATATTGATTAGCTTAGTTTTAATCTCATTTATTATGAAAGCACACGTTGCAGAGGTGCAACGGCCAAATGGTTGATCCCATTTCAGAGGACATTTGACAGTCTAAATATTCAAATAGGCCGAATAAAGGCAACTAAAAAAGGACACATCTGGAATGAAAAAGCTTAGAAGGAGGAGAACAGTATGTGTGGCAAAAATAGTCGTATTTCTTTAGTCGTACGATAACTTTATCATTGAAGAGCACTTCAAATTCTGCAAGTTCCGGTGGGTTTGCCGTAGAATGACACCCGACGACCTAACACATAAAATCTATTTAGGTCCTTCACGGCTTGCAAAAGGAAGGAATTAGGAAGAGAAAAGTTGTAAATAATTTTTTATTTATTATTTAAATAAGAATTTTAATTCTAAGTTTGAGGTTGGAGATCGAAGTGAGATTTTTTTTACAATGGTTACTACCTTTTCGGAAAGTATTTAAACACTAGACCATCCGTTGTTAATCAAAAAAAACAGGAGTTTAAATCTCATTCGCGCTCAAAACGCTCCACTTCACACACCATCAGCAACCAGATGGCCTGACCCCACCCAAGTGTTCTTATTCATACCACCCACTCGGAGGACCGCCGAGAAGCAGGAACGGTCCTACACCCTTCGAAGTAATTTATCGACTCGGTTTAAAAAAGGGAGAAAGAGAAACAAATCTGTACTTCAGTGCTCCACCTTCGAAGGCACATGCACATCGGGCGAGTGAAGCTAATCGAAAGCGAAACATACGGCGATAAGAAATAAAAACACTCACACACATGCGACTTCCTGTGTCGCCATCAACCGCGTCACTTGCCCAAGCTGCTGCTGGTCCCCAAGGGAAGGAAGGCTAATTTGTCTCTTGTTATCCCAAAGCAAAGAAGAATGCGTTCAACACAAAATGGCCCGCAAGCGAACCGCGCCTGCCTCAAACCTAACGTCCTGTCCTGCCGAGCCAGCAAGACGGCTAAATTTTGCGGTTTGAAATGTGTAACATACCTTTTGATTTTTATTTTACGACGCCAACATTTCGCTCGGCCACAAAGAGAGTGCCGCCGCACCTGAATCGGTCACCCAGACGTTCGTCACAACCGTCGTGGTGGAGATTTGAAGAGCAAACCAGGAAGTCAGAGCTCCATACGTACACAAGCGCACGGAAACACGTTCATTGAACGTCGGTTTGTCGTGCTGGAATGGATGGAATGCACCCACAGCAGACACAACCGAGTGCACATGCACGAGAGTGTGTGCATTGGCACTCCGTTCCGAGGAGTTCGATTGCATTGTCGGTGTCGGTCCCGAAGGAAACAGACCATAAACTCCTCGCCGGTGCTGAAAGCAAACGCAACGTGCGGTGGGGGGCTGCGTAGTACAGCGCCAGTCTACTTCATATGCTTGTTTTGTAGCGATAATAAAATGGAATTAAATGAAATCGAGACCGGAATAAATTGGCACAACGGTGCAACCGTGGCACAGCGGAACCGGGTGGTGACACGACGACCACGACCACGACGACGAGACGCCTTCGCTGGCTTATGGCAGGTTGTAGTGGCCTAAAAGTTGCACCCTGTCCGCCTTTGCCAGTAATCCATATCTGTCCCTCTCTTTCGCGAACACGTAACTTTACATTACATACATTTGACCAACCGAAACTATCAAACTGGAACGTCGTTTAAACATACTCTTGGTGCGGCACCCTACATGTGAGTGTGCATTTTGTTTGTTTTGGTGCAAAAAATCTAATTTGCACGACCCACGAAAATCCTGAAACTTTCGAGCCAAATATCAAATCAAATTATGCGACCACAGTCAGTTTTGGCGCTTCGTTTAACGAAAAGCGGGGTAACGCTTCACCACAGCCAGCACCGCGGGTTGGTGAATGTGTCAACTTTCATATTCAATCATGGTTTTGCAAATTGGATGAAATCGAGTTACACTAGCCAGCGAAACGGACAATCGAATGGAAAGTTTTATCTGTAAGCGACCCACCAACAAAAAAGCTTCTACGGGTAATTCTGCTGGATAATATTCGATACGGTAGAAATTAAACGGCTCGTGAAATTGGTAGCATTTTGCATATGTAGTGAATTCAATCCGGAATGAAATCCGTTCCATTTATGTTCAGTTTCAGTTGCAAAATGTATCTGTAGTTCATTCCGAAACAACTAACCTTTACTACTGGTTCATCGAAATTATACAACAGCCCGCTTACGGCTTCGGTTGAAATGGTCGATATGACTTCCTCGCCTTCCTTAATAGTACCTGTTTTACCCGAACGAAGCATAGTACACGGCGTGCCAATTGTTTCACCCTGGTGCTAATGGAAAGGCATATCACAGGGTACATCCGCCCCCCATCGAGAGGCAACCTCTTGACACCCCAAGCGAACGAGGAACGGCTTTCATCTCGATGGTTCTTTATCCGCGGGGCGAGAGATGTACTATTTATCGCACTTGCATGCGAACTGCAGGCACCCCTTGCAATGGCCACCCGGCCAGAGTGGTGCAGTTTCGCTGCAGCCTTGATTAAGCAAATAGGCTTCCACTCCCTGTATAGCGCTTGTATCGGTACCATTCCGTACCGGGAGTGAATGGAAGATATCCTCCCGTAAAACAGCTGGACAGAGAAAATGACCATAGCCTGTATCGTTGTGATACTGCACCACTCAAATTGATAACAAAAGTAATGAAAAAGCGATATTTTATATCAAACAACCAAAATTGGCGTGTTTATACCTAACTACCGGTTTGACAGCGAAGGTCTCATGGGGACATTCACCGTGAACACCCATGAACGCATGAACTCTCACGCACACACTCTCAAATATCGGCTTAACATTCGCTGTTATTAAATCCTTGTTGAGGCCTCTTGTTAAGCCGCAAATTTTGCTCGCAATCAACTCCCAGTCAGCCCGCATGATACATGAATATCTAGAAATACTCTTGTATTTTTAAATGTCTCACTAAATTCGACACGAGTTGTACATTTTTTAAAGCACGTGCACAAAGGGCACGAGTTGGATTTGAAACATTTAATTTATGGAGAGAATAGATGAATGAATCAAAATGAATCTAATGGAAAGATTAATGAATCTGAATCACGTCGAATGATTGTTTTCATTCGGTTCAGAAGGTTTTTTCGCCATTTGTACCTAATTGCTCAACCGCTTGCTCAATAATAATCGCACAATAACATTCCTTATAAAATAATACAAAGATAAATGCTCCACACATAAGGGTTATTCCTATTTCAGTACTGATGAGCACACACACACACATGCACACAAATGGATCTTGTAAATTTCACACAACACCATGGTGCTGAAACGAACAGAGATAACTTCGCCAGTAGTAGCAACATCAGTATTCGCAAACAATCGATCGCGAATCATAAGCGAGAAGCGAGCGCACGGTGTGTTCGCAACAATAACAACCATCAACTACAAACCCAAACGGGGTGAGATGGGAAAACCCCCCACCGACTGATTGATAGCATAGCCGTGGCTGACAGTTGCTCTCGTCCTCGTGGCTTCCTCATGGAAAGCCCGTTGCTGGATGCGCATTTGTGCAAAGGCACACTTCAAACTCCACCAAGTAATTAGATGATAATAAAGTGAGGCTCTGTGCAAACCCGAAGCTAATGCCACCAGCTACCTGGGCACACTACAGTGGGAGCTTTATGGAGTGGCCATAACCCACCTACCCACCCACAGTGAACGAGTTATCTGTTCCGCACGCCAGTAACCAGCACCACGCGGCGGTCGAATATTATTTACCTTTGCTCAGCGATGCCGACGACGCCAACGACGACGACGACGTTGGAACCGAAGGTGCTGGATGATGCGGCAGCTGCTGATGTTGATGCTGCTGGTGCGGAAGAATTGCTGCCGGTGCGGCACCCCCGCCACCAACTGCACCACCTCCACCGCGGCGCTGCATCTCGAAACCGCTCGACACCAACCGGAGCGGTTTTGGAGGCGCAATTTTCGATTCGTTTATTCGGTACGTGTTACACGCCTAGCAATGGTCGGAATCCATTCGAACTGTATGTGTGATGGTGCGTGTGCTGCGTTTTACACCTAGAAACACTCACATTTCACTTTGCTGGTGGTGGTGTTGGGCACTGATTGTGGCAAAACAAAAAAAGAAAAACTTCCCTCGTCTCAAATGATCAGTTGAAAAGAAGAACGCATTAGCGGCAAGTTCACAGCACAAGCGAGTGGAAAGAAATGGTTTTTTTTCACAACAATCACTGTAACCCACGGTAGCTGGAAAGGTCTCCGAAATAGATTCGTCTCTGTACTAACCCGTTCTCCCGCTCGGGAAGTGAGTGTTTCGCACTAATCTCGTTCACTATTATCAACTAACCCCACCCACCCACCTACCACATCACACCGGGGACGTATTTTTAGGATCACATTCCAATTTTAGCGCTCCTCGTGTGCCTTTGCCGACTCGGGGGTCGAGCGGTTTGCGACTGGAATCGATCGGAATGATCGGTATACGGTGGGTTCCGTAATAATTTCCACCACCAGCCCACCGGTGTGGGACGTTTTGTCAATAATTTCGCTTATTTAACCACCCGCTCCATCTGTCGGCAGGCCGGCAGACTCCGGCACAGCGAGGCAGGGACGGAGAGTGAAGCAGCAAACAACAAGTACCACCACTTCCTCCACATACACACACTCACTACACGGCTTTTTTTTTCTATCGGTGTTCTATTTCTGGCCACCGGAGCAGACAGAACATCCTCATCGGTTTCGGATGGGTCCATCACTAACGCCTACGCCTCGCCTGGAGATGGGAACTAGCCAAGAAGTGATGAACAAAAGTGGGAACAAAAAAAAAAGAGAATTGCAAAATCTGTACCATTCACAAGCAGCATCAGCATCAGCATCATCATCATCATCCTGTCGCGTGCTGTGCTACACGGGTCTGGATGAGATGGCGCTGGTTTCGGTGGCACCAACGATAGCTAACAAACAACACACGTCCAACGGTGGGAGTTGGGGCATCGTACGAGGCGCTCTAGCAGCAGCAGCAGCTGCTGCTGCAGGGATCGCCTAGTGTCGCCTGTCGATGATGCTCGCCGAACCGGTGTGACAGCTGGATATCAATCTTGGGTTCAGGGTCTGGTAAGTTTCCGTGCGAGAAAATCCGATTCACGGCTATCTCCATACGCGCAAACGCGAACGCTTCTATTGACACACCAGCGGGAGATGTTTATTTTCCCCTCCCCGAAGGACGGTGCCGGAGCTTCAGGTCTATGTTGGAACCGAATTGTTTTACAGCGTATTTTGTTTTTGTTTTTTTTAAGGCCCATTCGAACCATTCGAACATATTTCAACCACCGATCCAATAAATTTCAATCTCCAATTGCCAACCAGACACACACACACACATACACTCGCGCACACACCTGGTGCGATCTTCTGCCAATCGGGCTCTTCTGCTAACGACGCGATTGGCAAGCGGTGGAAGTAAACATGCCATTCTATCGCTATCAATTAGTCAAGATTATGTAAAACAACCACCCGTTGCGTGGCTCGCGTACCACCGACCGAATGCAACGCCTCCCCCTCCCCCTCTCGTGTTGATTTGCATTTGCACTTTCGTTAGCGTTGCTGATGATGATGATGATGATAATAGGTCCCAACTCTTACTCCAACACAGGTTTGCGAAGCACAAACGTATCTTTCTGTTGTTTTTTGAGCTTCCTCCCCACAATACCGAAATATCTTAAAGTTGATAGCAATAATGGTCGTGATATTGTCTCAAATGTCCGTTTTGAAATTCAACTAACGTTTCCTTTTGTTTCATCAACATTTTCCAACTGCCTATAGTACAAGATATGAAGCCGTTTCTTAAGTTTGTTTCGATATTCGTCACACACAATCATAAACACACCACCGGAAGTTATTACACTCGATAAATGTATACTTCATTATGCCTAAAACCGATCCAACCGTCGAGTGTGTCGACGGATTCGTGATGGTTTCTCCGATAGTGGCTTGCATCATATCTCCCTCTCGCTCTCTCTCTCGTGTTCGATCGCTGATGCATTACACATGGGAACAAATAATGTACACCAAACACACATACACTACCATGAACTGTGCCCTCGCACTGGATTCGAGCCGATCGTAAACATTATTCGTTTGCGGGACGAAAATAAACAGATAAACAAATGCAAACAAATAAACTTCCTGTGCGGCGCGCGCTGCACCATCATGCAGAGTGAAACACTTCGGTCGAAACTTTGCGCGAGTTGCCGGGAAGGGAGATAAAACCGAACACCAATCCATCCGACGCGTTTTGTCCGCTTCAGGTTGACTCCACAAGCCACACTGCCATCGGAGGGATTTGAGGCAAGCGAAGCACAAAAAATGTAAACACCCGATAGAGCTAATGGCAAGCGCACTAGTATGTAGCAGAGCACTATTCTCCAATGTCAAGAAATGAAGATAGTTGTGTAGTTTATTTGCGAAAACTCAAGCTGCTTTGCATCGGTGGCGGCTAATGGCAATGAATCGCAACGAAACACGTCCTCTTTGCTAATCAACTCAGTTTGTTAGAATTAGTATAAAAAAAAACCACACGTTTCTCTCACTAGATGCATATGCTGCATCTGCGAACGTGGGATTCATTCCAAAGTAAGACACATTTGTCCCGAACGCTACTCGTCAACAGTTTGGAACCGTTTCTAGTGGCTCAGGAGCAAAAGAAAACAAAAAAAACGCCCAGACCCATTTCCTGTTCCGCTTCCTGACGTAGGCGGATGGGAAGAGCAGAGTGAGAAGGGCCGTGCAGTGGCAAATCCGGTTGGTATTAAACAACCACTCACTAAGCGCACGAACACTTAATCCACACGGCACAACCGGAAGCGGAAGTAATCCCACGGTGACAATCGCACGGCTGGTGGCGAAAATCTTCTGGCGAGCGATGAGTGATGAGAGATTTTTTTTCTTTTCTTTTCTCACACGCGACGCGGCTTCTTGCGGCCGAAGGGTTTTCGGGCACGAAATGCACGTTTCCTGTTGGCTGCAAATGAGGTGATAGAAACGATAGATGTTTTCACCTAATTCATCCGGGCACATACAAAAACACAACGTGCAACAAAGAGCGTTTTTCGTACCGGAAAAAAAAACATCTATCTTGCAGCGAAAAGGTTAGCAAGTTTTTTTTTTGTATTTGCTCAGCTGTTTGCGGTGCTACAATGCTTTTTCTAGACATGTATGGAACGAAAGAGGGAACAAAGCATATGCACCGGCATTGAGACAGGAACGGTACACATGTTCACAGCATGTGTAACAGGGCTGCAATGGAAGAGAATTTTCCGCTACATCAAATCTATGAGCTGTGATGGCTAGAAGCAACATCAAGGTAAGACAGAGAAAAGACCATTGATAGATGTAAAATGTATATTTTTAAACTTTGAACGCGATAGGAACGCTTACGTCTCGGTTGTTGCTAGAATTTGATTGATTTAGATTTTATTCGCATCGGATGATACTTAAAAGCACCAAAGTCATGCCAATTGCATGAACACCAGCATCAGCACCTCTTTGACTGATGAACGCTCTCTTCACGTTCATTCTCTCCGTGCTCCAGTGCCGCGCGCGCTATCCTTTTGCTCATTATCACCTTCACTCGGACTCTTTTCATTTATTACCGAACCTTACTTCTATTTCTTCCGCCTTCTCTTGCCAATCACGATCGTGTCACAACGGATACGTTGTGAAGTGCAAATGACACTAAAAGTGTCAACATGACGGCTGCTGGGCTATCTGTGGATGTCATCTAGGAGCGGGTGATGAGCGGGGCGCAATGATTAATTAGTCTGTTCACGCGAGTTTTTTCTCTCTCTTTCTGTCTTTCTGTTTTGCTGACGCATACGCAATTGTCGAATTGAATTTGTCATTTGTTTACTGCATTAGTGTCTGTTTTATTTCCTTGTTGACATAGTTACGGAACACCTTTGACTCTTACGTGGGGAAAATGAAACATATATTTAACAAAAACTACAGCAACTCATAAATATGAAAGGTGTTGCTTTCTTATATCACATCAAAAACATCCGAAAAGGCTGACAAACTAATGTCATTCACCGCTCGTAATGTGAAATAATCCAAATTAATGCTTATTTCCCCTTCCCCTACCTTCCTCCCCTCGTTCCAAAATTCCAAATCGCCAACACGCAAGGACACTTCAGGCTGCACTTGGTGGGTAGGGGATTGATCTTGACACAATCTGCTAACAATAATACACTCTCATTCCGTTTTATTTAATGGCGCTAACGAGTTTTGCACTGTGTGTGTGTTGTGTGTTTGCTTTTCCTCCACCCGCGCAGCAATCTCCGTTGGGACGATGAGAGATAGAAGATTCATCCGGAGAGCGAAAGAGCGCTGTTGTGTTCATGCTTCTTTGGTGGGGGGGGAGGAGAAGCGGGTGTAAATTTCTTTGTGTTTTTATAAATGAGAGAGAGAAAGAGAAAGAGCGAACAACACAACAGTCCCCAAAAAAGAAGACGAAGACACAGTAGCGGCTTGCTGTTTGTACGCATTTTTTATTTCCGCTCATCGCGTGAGAGAAGCACGTGAGAAGAATGGCTGGGTGAGCTAAATTGAATGAACCGATCAGCTCACTTGATGAGTGAATCATTCGTACTTCGACGTCGGTTCACCAGTGCGCGAGTGAGACTGCGTGCAAACAAATGGCTCCCCATCTCGCTTCTTCTTCGCCGTCGCGAATTGGGAATGTTTTCTTCCCGTTATCGGGTCCCTCTTCGACAGGGGAGCTTATATGTGGCCATGTGTGTGTGTGTGTGTGGGAATGAGCGTGTTACGAGTTTTATTGTGATCGGATCAACATGAACTGTAGTCTGCCTCACGCACGCACGCACGATGAGTTTTGGGGTGAGAATCGAATCCATATATGCATATATGGACGCCCTGTTTTAGTGACGTTGCAAACGCTAACTTTATTTTTCCACAATAAAAAGCGATCTTAAAGTGTTATCGTACACAAATCCCAAGGTAACATACACCACCTCCATCCACCCCCATCCACGCACGAACACGACGACGAATTCACGCGCAAATGGGACGACCATCATTTTACGATAGACTTTTTTCCCCTCCCTGTATCGTCCGTGTCGCGTGTGGTTGCTTCAAACCCCACCCACACCATCAAACCAGCGTATACCGCCGCTTCTGCGGCTGGAAACAGCCGTCGCGGCGAGCACTACTAACCTACACCACAAACCGAGCCGCCGAGCGCGCTCTCCAGATCGCACAGTCGATTGCCTCCTCAGCTGTTAGATGTCAGACTACGGCGCATCCACCCGAATGCAAGTGTGGTGTTTGCTAATGGTGGTGGTAGTGGTGAAGTAGCATTAATCTTCAACCAAGTGGTGGTATACTACTTGTTCCTCTCTCGGTCGCTAGTACAACCGTTCGTTTCAGGGTCTCCACCCGCCATCGTAGTCGACTGTGCCTTCGTTTGCTTACGTCTGTCAACCCGAAATGGTGTTTGCGTCGTGCGTGTATTGGTGATAGTCTCTTGCCCGATTGCTGCCATCGCCATCGCCATCATAGTAGCCGGAAACCGTCGTGTGTATAGTGAACGCGGCTCATTAGCTCGCGTAGTGAGTACGCGCGCACGCAACGAAGCGCGGGTGAAGGAGAAGGGAGGTGAAAGTAGTTCACACAATGGTCCGCCGGCGAGAACGACCGCCAGGGTAAATCAAATACGCTGCACTCCCCCTCGGTATGCAATCTTCCTGTATCTTCCCTCTCCACTCCCCTCCCCACAAACAACAAACCCAAAGATTTCAAAGGTGTTTAGATGAAATCGATCCCCTACTACGGGCGCGCTCGGTGGTATTTCCACTTGAAAGGTGCGAAAAGAAAAACGAAAGCAACGGATATGTTTTCCCCGAAACGATAAATATGATGAACAATGTTCGGTTTTTTTCAACTCTCGAATCTTGTGACGAATACGCAATGAGTGCTTCACTAAAAGCACACCACAAATCATTCGCGTTTTCCTTTGACAGATGAGTTATAAAAACAAAAGCAAGGAACAAAACAAATAGTGAAGTATAAATTGAACTTCTGCTTCACTGACCCTGTTTCTCTGTTTTGTGTTTTTCTTTTACTATTACTCACCTCTTCTTTCCATTCTCTGCTCCATCGCTTTAAACCATTGTACCGCGGTTAAGCACTTTTTATACGACCCATCCGCAGCAAACGTCAAAGGAGACAACATGAGAAATGAAATATTACCAAGTGCCAAGTGGGATACGCGACTGCAAGTAGCGCCATTATTCGCGAAATGCAAAATCCGCTCGTTCTCTCTCGCTCGTAGCACTCGGTGCTTCGATACCCCTTCGCACATTTTGTCTCGCTCCGTAAAGGTGCTTCTCGTTCACACCACCCCGAAAAGCCATGCATTTTATGGCGGCAGACCGTTACGACATGACCACACGGGGGAATAATATTTTACATCTCCCATAAGTTTGGCAAATGGCGGCGGGGCAGCACCACAACGACGGAGACGAAAGGTTTAAATGGAAGTGAATTAAAATTTAATCAAACCGGTATTTTCATATCAACAGTCGTAATGACAAAGCAGCAACTTTGCTCCCATTAGCCAGGAGTCACCCAATTGGAGCAGAAAAGATACTTTAAAAGTATATGAAGAAAAAAAAACAAAGTGATACAAAAATCGTCCTTGCGACGCCACTCCACTGTTCATTTAAAGATTATCTGCGATTCAAATTTATGCATTACATACTTTCAAACGTCTACAATCGATAAACCATATTATTTAATTTCCCATACATTCCCAACATAACGACATCAAAGGCGCTAGGTTTGGAGCAGATGACTTATTTATGAAAAACTTCCTACCAGCGTTGCTTCCATTGATCGCAGCAAGCATAGAAACAATTGCTGGTTGGGGAGAACGGAAAAAAGCACCTCTCGCGGAATGGCTGGGGAGGGACGAGAAACGAAAGTCCCTTTCACCGTCGTTCCGCCCGCACCGAAATACGACGGTCGTACTGCCCTTTATCCGTTCTGTTGTGGTTCTTCTTTTTAGGTGAATGAACCATTTCTTACCCTTGCTACCCTTCATTCATGAACGTCCAATGCCTCTCCCCCCTCGCTGCCGGGGCTCCCAACACACCACCCTTCTAACATCGAGTGCACTTGTCGGCCGAGGTTGGGGACGTTAAGAAGGGGAGCGGTTGGTTTTCGTCATTAAGAAGACTGTTGCTATTGTTGGTTGATAGGTCGGTCGGTTCGGTTGGGTGTAAGGAAAAACCCAGGCAGGCCGCACGGCAATGTTAGAGACGCAGAGAAAAGCGGAGAGAATCGGAAAAAGAAACACACCACACGACGATGGCGCAATAAAACGATGTTACACATAATAATAAAGCCAGTGCCAAAGAACAAACAAAACACACAACACTTGTTTCAAACAGAACCGCACATTCACACACGCGAACAGTCGGTGTACTTGAGCGTAGTAGGCGCTATGGCGCGAAGATTACAACCCGTGCACACACCC
>JXWZ01004837.1:0-15532 GCA_000956215.1 Anopheles farauti No. 4 | reverse complement strand
ACCCGTTTTAAATGCTGGAAAATGCTTATCATAGAATTCCTTTTCCAAAGGTATTTATTCGTGCCTACTCACAAGAACAGAAATTACTCACAAGATTAAAATCGCCACTGAATGGCTGAAATAATGCATTAGAAAGAAAAGCGGGGAAACGTACTAAAACCATCTCAATCGTAATCTTTCACCCCCGTCAGTCCGCTCTCCTGGGCGAGATAGAGCAGCTGCAGTTTGTTGATAAGCGTGTCCATTTCGAACACGATCACCTCCCCGGCCGGGATGGCACTCTTTACCCCCTTCTCGGCCAGCTTGGTCAGTTTGGGCGACTGCTTCAAGAAGGTACGTACGTATTCCTCCACCTCATCGGTCGTTCTGAACTGACGTTTGGGGTTTTTGAGCGTGACGTAGTTGGTGCGCGGTTTGGACACGCACGCGCCATTAACCATCGTGATAATGTTCCGCAGGGTGGCGAAATCCTGTTCGCGCGCACCATCTACGACGAGTTTGGCCGCCCGGGGCTGTTGATCGCTGCCACCGAAACGTTCGTCTATCATGGACGCGGTCGTGCAGCGGTTTGTCATGGGATCGATTTCACAGTCAAACACTTCACTGGAGTAATCCATCGGATCTTCGTTCCAGGAGTCAGTGATCGCTTCGGTGGTGGTAGTTGTGGTGCTTGCCGGCGTTGTTGGGTTGAAGCGGGGCGGCGTCGGGACGGTTGTACGACGTAACCACGGTGGCACCGAGAGAATCGGTCGCTGGATCATCGTCCCCGCGGATGTGGTACCGTCGGTACAGGAACAATTTCTCTGGATCATATATTCTGCCACGGGAATGGAACACAATTTTTACACCATATTGTTGAAGTCACTTCGCAAACTCATGCCCGTACTCACTGTGCACCATTATCCTGGTATTGTAGCGCATCACACCGCCGTCTGCAAACCCAACCTGATAGGTCGTATTGAGAAAGTCGCCCGGCTTCAGGATGACCTCCGTGTCGCGTACGATAAACTTGCCGTACACCAGGTCGGACGTGTTGAGCGACACATCGGGCGTGGTACCGGACGGGTTGTTGATGGTCATCTGCATGGCAAAGTACTGGGCGGTACTGTTCGGACGCGGTATCGACACTTCCAGGCCCTTAGGATCGTATAAGACGAGGTTAACTATGAGTGACGAAGGTTGGTGACGATGCCCATGATGGTGACGGTGATGATGTTCATGTCGACCACGGCCATGCCTGTGGCCGAAGGCTTCTCCAGGGATCGCTAGCACAACGAGTAACGCACAAAGCCCGAAGTAAAACACTCGAGACATACTGACGGTCGGGATTCAGGGTTTACACTGAGATCGGCCCGAGCAGCACGGAGCGTATAAAACGAAACACGGCTTGCTTTTATCGCGTAGTTTAAACCCGATGATAACCTTCCGCGGTAGCAGCATCAGGCTGGACCGTGATTCATGTGCGGATTTTTAGCGAGTAATTCCTCGCGCCAGCATAAGTAAACATACTACGGGTGTGAGAGGGAAGATAGGGC
Organism: Anopheles farauti No. 4; assembly: GCA_000956215.1. Classification (NCBI taxonomy): domain Eukaryota; kingdom Metazoa; phylum Arthropoda; class Insecta; order Diptera; family Culicidae; genus Anopheles; species Anopheles farauti No. 4. The sequence goes on along the minus strand of JXWZ01004837.1, from coordinate 13,997 downwards.
CCGAAATGGTGAACCGTCTGGTTGATGTTTGTTGACGAACTGGTCCAGAACTGGTGCGTTAAGACATTACACGGTGGTTTACCGAAATGCGTCAGTTCCAAACAGTCCGATACTGCATCTGCTTACGTAAACATGCTCGACAAAGTTTTCCAGATGAATCAGAAAACATTTGAACGTAAACAGACAAAACGGACTGCAGCTGCTGTCGAGTCGAAAGGCCAAAGTTTTATGGATTCGTATGAACATTTAATCCCCGTCGTGCTGCCATTGATTGAAATGGATGGGATTTTTTTTCTCTCCCGCACTTGCACTCTAATCAAATTATGAGCTTGTACAGAAGTGAAATCAGCACAGACTTGCTTGACTTGTGTGGGGAAAGAATAATAAAAATGTAAAAAAAATAAACGATGTACATCTTTTACCAACGAGCGGTGGAGTTATCGCAGGCAGGTCGTATTCCATTCACATATCGATATTATATTTAAGCAAGACGGAGCGAAAAGTATCTCCAACCGAAAACTTTTCTATCTTTGATTGTAGTTTTCCATTTTTTCTTATCCGTTGTTGGTTTTCAGTCGTAGCTATTTCGTACGATAGCATGTTTTCCGTACAGGAATCTTTTCCAACAGCTGGCGCTGTGCTAGGAAACTGACAAATTGCATCCGTAGCTTTTGATTTACAAAATCATGTATGCCCGGTGTCGGTGGCAGCATGGGAGATGTTGGGGTTTTTAATGAAACTAATCGAGCTCGAGAATGCTTGGAAATCGGGTTTGGCTGGAAAGGATGCAACTGAAGTGTGCACTGCAAACATTCCAAACCGACAGACTTACCATTGTGTTCATTTCATTTTTCGAAACTATTCTTTTCTCCTTCTACAAAAGGCGGCTGTCGGGAGAAGGTAAATGTGTGCGTTAAAATCACACCCGAACACAGCTTTTCCATTTTTGGTCGAAGTAACAATTTGACAGGCGTTTTTTTCTTCTGCTCCCCAGCAGCCGACCGGGGTGGAGTGGCGGGGAAGAATGGCTGCCAGAAAAATGTTACCCACAAGACACACGTTCAGGGCGTATTAAAATGAGGACGATATGACAGATCAATTTCGTTTTGATTGCACCACCACCCGGGGCCCGGGGTTGGCACGGTGAAATAATTCCCTGCTTCCTGCTTCCAACGGTGGTGGTGCGAAGAGCGGAAGCGGGAGCGGGAGCGGAAGCGGGAAAAACATTTTCATTTCACCAGCCGGCAAAACATGCCGCTCTGTGGTGGGCTCCTTCAAGAAGTCAACGGCAAAGCCGTGTCTATGCGTCGTAGACGAGGCTCGTCGACGGAGACGAAGGCTCGTGCGAATAACATCCACCAGAACATGGCAATGTTATTTCGCAATTCTCAGCAAGTTGCCGTTTTTTGCTCTCCTCCTAATGCTGCCCCTTTTCCCGTCTCGACACCGCCGCTTGGCTTTTGAAGAATTATGCCATAAAAGTTGCACATACCCACACCACCATCGCCGGGCGCCGGGGCGGAATGATCATGCAGTTTATTTGCAAACAAATTCGACCGTGTTCCATCGACCGGGGAAGAGCCAGCGGAAGACCGCTGGGAGGGGCGGCTGAACGAAACTCATTCCTCATTGCTACATTAGAATAACGAAAAACGAAGCACCCGGGTCGGTTTATGCAGGCTGCGGTTATTTAACATGAAACACAAGAAGAATTGTTTCCATTTTTCATCGGGCCGGTGATGATGATGATGCATTGTTCATAGCACCGAGGTGTGTGTTGGTGTCGGTGTTGGTGGTTTCTTTTCAGTCTGTTCCGATTTCAGGGTATGACCCGGAGCGCTTTCACCCTTCACGTGGGTGAGAAGTGCATAATTTGTGCATAATTGTACATGGGAAATGAGCGAAGAATGCAGCGCACGCTTAGATGGATGGAGAAATAATTGTTGTTTTGTATTATGTGCAAAATAAGTGCGAATCGGTGTAATATTATGGAGATTGCAATAAATGACGTTTGCGTTAGCGATAAGATGCGAAGAAAGTATTAAAAAGCTCCTCTCTTAATGTTATTTTACTATAAAATTCACAAACAGGTTGTAATTTTGGTTTTTTATATTTCATCTAGCATGTGTTAGAATAATAAAAATTAAATAATTACTCATTTACGGTGGATTAGTCACGTGAACATTACCATCATGAATGTACAATTACATCGCAACCATAGTAAAATAATGTTCGCTCCTTCTTGAACCCTTTAGTGCGCCGTAAACTCTCTATTCGACTCTTTGCCCTTGGTTACTAAAACACAGCCCGTACCTTCCCTTTCCAACACCGCCATTCTCGCTGTATAAAACCTCCCCTGATAGCTAATAAGCACGACGTTTAATTTAACGTTCATTTAGTGCAGTTTTGATAATGATGAATTCCGACCGTATGTTACCACCCCGTCATTATTCGGGGTGACCAAAATCTTGAGACTGTTTTTTGGAGATGTTTTACGATGGTTTTTAATTGGTCCACCGCTGTGTGATTATTTACGTACGCCTTTTTATGTGCCCGTTAGTGCCGAAAGAAAGGTGCTCGTGTAATGCGGCATAAAACCCAACTTGTCCACCCGGGCCACTGGCGAGCCGAAAAGGGAATGGATTGTGGAAGGCAAATCTGGTTCACCATTCAACAGGTTTCCCATCCCCTCCCATACCGTGCTTGCCTCTACAGGTAACCGTGCCATGTGTGAGTGATTGCCATTTGCGATCGTGCTCGTTTAGATGCATGAAGCGAGAATTTCACATAAAATAAACATTTTAATAAATATTCCGGTCGGCTTTCCCGGGAGCGCCAGTGCCGGTGCACAGTGGGATTATTTGAATAAAATGCTGGCGAAAGATGTAACGAGGATGGTTGAGCAGGAAGTTTATTGTTTTATAGATTATTTTTATACGAAAAACAAATCATTGTAGCTTTTGTTATTCTAATTATTTTTTATTAACTAATACGAATCAAAAGCCCAGTGTGCAGTGGATGAGTTTGGAGTGGGATGCATGTTGCATTTCATGCACCCTCGCATCCCTTTCGAAGCACTGGCCGGTGTCGTCTTGCAGACGGTTCGTTTTTCGCATACGCATGTTTTAAAACACCAACCCCGGGGGGGAAGAGAATATATTTCGTGTGCTGCAAACCGGTGTTTCCTCGCCTGGTCCACCCGAGTCGGGAAAGCTTTCAAGTGCATTATTTTCCATTTGCTGGCCCCTGTCGTGGTGCATTGGCTACTGCGATCGCTTTACGATGGGGGTACTTTTCTATTACGTTCTCGGGTGGCTCGGGTAACCGGTCCGTCGGTTTGTCGGTTATTATGTATGCAACAACACTCCGCGACGTCGGACCGGAACGGAGCCGCTTTTGTGTTGAGTTTATCCGAGTCATTTGTAATCCATCTATCCATCGTACCGGACCATCACGTATAAACACGTTTGGAAAATGGTTTAATCGATGGGATGGAAGTGTAAGGGAGATGGTTACAACAAAAAAAAAAACAAAAATAAATGGAAGCGTCATGCTGTGGTCATCAGTTAGAGTGCAGCAGGCAGAGCTGGCCGATGGAACGAAACGCTCTCCCAGCGATAAGCGGTACAAAAGGTGCGCTTTGACGCAGCACCATTGTTGTAGCATTGTTGTGGTGAAGTGTGAGGCGAACCGAACATTGTAAACTCACCACAACCTCATATCTGCATGAGATACGCCAAAAAACGATATTTCATTTCGCATATTCGCCTAGGTCCAGTGCGAGAGGGAAACACATTTCGTTCGGTGGACGTTTTATCACCTTCACCTGGGAAGCCTGGAGCCTGGTGGTTCGTGATATCGGAACAACCACATCGGAAAGGCATCTTTCGGCACACTCAAAGCTCAAATTGTCTCAGTTGAGAAAGGCGGCGATAAAATTTCCGTCCAAAACACGTCGGTGGAGACGCCCAGTTGCTGGTGCTTTTGCTTCTGTTGCTGCTGCTTCCACTAAGCTCCATGTCATCCGAAGATTCCAATTTATTTTGATGACTCGATAGCGACCGGCGGTGTTGGTGTGCTCGTGTGCATGCGTGCATGTGTGCGTCACATGTGAGCGTAAAAAGAAACGTCCTTGCCCCAACCGCAGCGAAGGGACGAGCGAGCTAAGATAAGAAAGCCATTTTTCCGAAAGTCATGTGCGTGATTTATCAAAATTTCAATTCACGCCACTCGACCTGCCGCTTCATGCGTCATTAAGTGTGTGCGAGCTGGGAAAACGGGGACGGTAGCGAGGCAGAAACAGGCCCCAGGGGCACGGGAATGAATAAAAGCGACCGGGTTGAAGTATCACATTGACACATTTCGTTTATCTAAGATGTGAATAGCCGGATGATCCTTCTCCGGCGCCTTCCGCGAATGCCGTATTTTCATGGTTGCTTACGTGCGAAAAAATCGTTGCCACGGGGTCAGGCTTTGGCGAATGGCAGCTCTGCGCCACGCAATGGGTGTGCAAAGGCACCAGACTTTCGAGTAAGTTCGAGGATTTGTTACCCTGACAAAGCGAACGCGGAAGATTAATCCGTGTCGTGGCGAAATAAAACGCAGGTGATTGATTAATGCGTGTGCTAAGCGTTGAATTTTGTGATTGATAATAAGGTTCCGGAAAAGAATGTTTGGCGTTTGGTTGGAATTTCGAAATTACATGCATGGAAACGCGGTGCAGGGCTATGGGAGGAGAACAGACGGTTGCTTTCATTACATTCTCATAGATGGCGCTAGATGTTATGGGTATTATGAATTGACGTTTAAATATTCTGCCTTAATTAACGTTTAGGTTCTGGAATTATTTTTTTTGTGATTTGTGATGAAGTTGTTTTTATGCTTTTCAGTTTCACTTTCATTTTGACCCAAATTACTTTTAATGAACGTATCAAATACGGGTGTAAACGCCCATTAAAGCCATCTATCGGAAAATGATACAAACAATTTCAAAAATATCTGCAATTCAAATTGTTTTTGCAATATGAATGTAGTAAATGTAGTAAATTTGTAATATTTTTTTCCGGGAATGTAGTAAATTTGTAATGAAAAACAAGTTCGCTATTGTTCGCTTCAGTTGGAATTTAATAAAAAAAAAACTTCTCACTGAGCAGGTGAACTCCACGAACACTAAAATATAGTGAACCCGTTTAGAAGTATACACAAAATTCATCGACAATTTCCTCGGGGCAAAGTTTCACCCCTGCATAAAGCGTGTTGATTTCATCGTCTACTCTCCGCTCGGAAGATTAATTTTTCATCGCGCCTGCGGCATTCGGGGTTGTTTACCAAGGAGCGCAACCACAACTATTCCCGGGTACACATCACGTCCGGGTGTAGCCCGGGAACTAGGCCCGAACAGGTCGAATCGAGTTACGACACTTGTTGACGGGTTGGTACGGCAGTACGGCCAGCCAACAAATTTCGTCGACAGATTGATTGGCTCGAGCCAATGGCGGGAAGAATTTATTGCCATTGGGAAGGAGTGGAGGCGATACGGTTTCTTATCTGCTCGGGTACCACAAGGCTCTCGAAGGGCCAAATCGAGCGTGAAACATATATTTTTGGAACAAGGAAAGATGAAAAATAGGCTGCTGCAGCCGGTGCCGAACGAGTGAAAGTTTTACTCCGGCCAAAGGTGGCCTGTCAACGATGCTCGTTCCAACGTCACGGGAGGATGACAGAAGAGCCACGTGCCGACGAACGAAAGACAATCAGAAAGTGAGCGGTGAGGGTTGCTGCTGCCAATATCATGCCCGGCTCAATCAATCACCATCGAACGCGGGGATGTAATTCGATTTGAGGATCATTAAACAAACACATTAACTTTATCATTCCGGCTGCCGCACCATGGTGTGCGAGGTGTTGAAACTCATCAGCTGCGTTATGTTTCTTTTGTTGCGCTGGGAGGGATCATGGATGGATCTGGAACCGAATACTATCCACCTCTCCCTCCCTCCGGGATGCATACTGCGCAGTCATCATGGCGGAAACGTGGTTTTAACTATGTGGAAGCGAACAGTGTCGGTGATGAACCACTCGATATCCTACCCAACCCCAGCCGAAGCTCGGTTGTTCGAGTCACTGTCGTTTTGTGTTTTCTTTTTCTGGCGGAAAATTAATGAAATTATGACGAAAGCATCCATTGGACGGGAAAAGGACGTTGCTGTTGTTATTTTTGTCTCCAGTTTGGTTTTTGTGGCTAGCAGGCGCAGAAACACTTGTTGAAGCAAACCAAACTGCTCGTCGAACAAAGGGACGAAAATGAAGTCTTTAGTGTGCGAAAAGGCGAATAAAAGAAGCAACACGCCGCGTTTTTTCTGCTTTTTGGAGAGAGAAAAAATCGCTCTGTAATGTGATTACTAAAGTTTTGGGCGACGTGATGCTCCACGTGATGGAACCCATCGGCCACAGGCGCTTTATAGGAATTTATCGTATTTTCATTTCCATTTATTATCATCACTTTTACTGACGACGCCGAGTGGTCAACCTCGGTCTACGGCACTCCGTTGTGTGGTCTGAAGGGGTAGCTCGTGATATGGAGCTTGGACGGAAATGTGAAAGTTTATTAAAACATTGGCTGCCCATCGGCATCCATGGAGTGGTTCGGGTGAGGAAGTGCTGACGTAAAATTCAGCCGAAAGGATTATGTAAATGAAGTGGCGAATGTCTCGCAAGTGTGTGTCCGATGCCGTTCGACACATTTATTCAGCACGTTCTCACTCGCTCTCTGCTCGTCCCATCAAAGTAAGCTCCGTCCGTGCGATGGCGAAGTGCAAACGCACGTTTGCGGTAGAAAAGAAAAAAAAAGGAAATCGAATGAAAGCGATCGAATGAACAAGTGCAATCGGATTGAGCGTGGTGGAGTGATTATTGTTGAATAAATGCTTTTAGTGTGCCGTCGGTGTCCAACACGGGCGTGCGACTGTGCGAATGTTTAAATGATAAATTATGGAGAAAAAGAAACAAAACGATGTGGTGAACATGCTCGTCAAACGCTGGGAATGATTTTTATATTGACTGAAACACTTGCGAATGAACAGATTGATTGCCACAACCGGGGTTTCTGTGTGTTTGAATGAATTTGTTGAAAATTACTTTTAATTTGCAGTAAATATTATCACCAGTGTAGTTTATTATTTATATTACTCAAATTCCTGGTAGTATCTTTATTTACCATGCGACCATTCTGGCCACAACAAATTGCATACTTTAAGGCGCATTATTTGTATTTTCAAGTAGAACAGATCTAAAGCTTATAGACAGTGTTTCACACTTGAATATTGATTTATTTGTTCGAATAACTACTTTTTAAGAAATATAAAAAAAGAAAAAAGAAATGGAAGCACCAACGAACAAAATATTATTTTTCGTCAAAGGTTTCATATAAGCAAAACAACACGCCACCAACTGTCGGCCCGGCTATGAATGGATTGGCTTTCTCGCTCGCCCCGGCAATCATAAGAGCCGCGTTTCAGCAATTGCAATTACAGATTACGGTAGCTAGTTAAGATGTCTGCACAATTTCCAAGGCACGTGCTTGGTTAGTCGTACCAATGCTGGCGTTCTGCTATCCGTCGTCTCCGATTGAGAAAATCTGAAGTGCCTTACCCGGTTGAAGTTTGCAAGCCGGGAATGTCGACACATGGCAGCAGCAGCAGCAGCAGCAGTGTGGAGTTGCAGCACGCAAGCCACACTTACACACGCGTTGTGACTGGCGGCTGGCCATTTTCCAGCATTTAACCAACGCCTGGCAGCGATAGTTTGCCGACGGTGCTGCCCGCTGGCTGGGTTAATAGTGACTGCCATTAAGCACGAATTCCTATTTTTACCATCTGGCTTGCAACGCTTCCTCCTTCGCGCGCCGGTCGCCCCCACCCGGTCGATCGCACTTCGGAACGGGCACGGGCGAGCTTTCCTATAATGAAAATGTTTTCACTTCGCTACACATGTTGCATCGTTTTAATTAAAACTACATGAAAATATAATGAAAATATTATCACATCGGAACACATGTTACAGTGGCTGTGTGCGCCCTGTACGTGCGTGGGTGTGTGTGTGGGTGTGTGTGGGTGTGTGGGTCTGGTACAGGAAAATAACCGACACTTCGAGCGAGGTGGAGAGCATGAAGCGCCTGTTGTCTGCCGCACACCTCACACATAAACGGGGCGTCGGAATGAATGAGCTTTGCTAAATCGTTACGAAGCGACCGGGGACGACCATTGCAGCAGGACAAAGCTATCCTTCTTGCGCCGGGCGTTCGGCGTTCGATTACACCTTACACCGGCGCAAGTGAAACAGGAAGGAAGCGGAAGCGAACGTCTCGTACGGATTCTTCCGACCGGCAAAATGGTCATAAAATATTGAACACAATTTTCTTCGATCGAGCTGCCCCGGCGTCCACGGTCACGTCGGAAGTGTAGGATATGAAATATGTGTAACTCGTGTACGGAAGTTGCAAAACACCTGGAGCGTGCGTGGTATTCCGTCCCGTCCGTCGGATGGACGGTGCGTTGCGCTCGATGGTGGTTTCAAGAAGTTTTAATATTGGTTTTGAGCGGAAGTTTTCGCTTGCACTGAGGATGATTGTTTCGCAGTATTGGTAGCATATTATTGAGGATTTTTTGCGTGATGCTGGTGCATTTGCTGATGGTACAGGAAGTACAGAGTTTGTAACTGCTAGAATATGCTATAATTTACATATTTTTGTATTACTGTTGGATATGATAAGTTTCGGTTTCGGTTTTGTTCTCCTCCAAAGCACTACATAAATAAATAGAAGTCGTGCTTTGGAGAATGATATAACAGCGTTTCGTCAGCCGCTGATACGAGCTTTGGATCAATATTGTGCACCCTGCACAGCACCAAACGAAACCCTATCATCAGTTAAACCCGGGGCCTTTGTCTTGTACGTTCGTAAGGCTTCCGATAGACCCAAGCCCAGCTCAATTCCACGAAAAGCTTCCGCTCACTCTGTCAACAGCGCAGTACCGCGACGGAGAAAGTCCTGCAAATTACATTAACTTTTGCACGGCACTCAAACTTTACCCCTTTTCGACTGGGTTTCTTTGGTGAATGGGAGTTCTTCTTTCGCCGCTTGTCTCCGCCCAGAGGATTCAATCGCGAGAACGCGAGAAGAAAAAATGAAATTTAATTGAGAAACATGAAAGAAACGTTGGAACAAAACAGAAAAAGAAAAAAAAACCTTGCCACGCGCTCGTCATGTGCCACACGAACTCGCCGGTAAGTGTGTGGGATTGTTTTTTTTGTTTCTTTCCTGCTCCGGTAACGAAAAAGTTACACCACGATAGCGCCGGAATTCTTACAGCGGACCGAGGTTTTATTTTTTTTTATTCACGCCCCCGTTTACCAGCTACCAGGAAACTGGCCAGCAGCAGTACGGTTGCCGTTTCCGGTAAAAACGTGATGAAAGTCTCAATTGCGTCTTAACAATGTTGGGGAATTTGTGTGCACTTTTCCAGTATCGCCACCGTTATCCCCGTCGCCGCCACCGGGTTGCGCATGAAAGTTAGAGAGTTTTACAAGTGGATAATTATGTAAATAGTTCTAATTAGAGACACTTTGGCGTGGACGAGTGCTGTGGGTGGTCCTTTCGCGTCCAACGTACCAGAAAAAAGGGACATTTTGAAGCGAACGGCTAAGAAAACTCGTCATAGAAGGAAAAGGAGCACAAGAAACCGTCGATTCTGACATTTAAAAGTTTTTTTACGCATTCCAAGGATTGCTTGGATGACAATTATTTCTTCCCCCCTCTCCCCATGATCGTTCGCTATGAGACCCTTTTTGCTCTCCCTCTCTCTCTTTTGTGCACGAAATCTATCGCGGTGCAGTTGCATCAGCACTTAAAACGCTCGCATGTGCGCCTGATCCGGGTCCGGCCTGGGGCTTGACCGGATCTAGTGGGAGTAAACAAATCAATTTGAAAAATTTAATTTATCGACAAAGTGATTGGTTCGTTATTGAATTTTGTTGTGCGCAACCGATCCGGATCTCTGTGGCCCGTGTCGATGCCCACCGATGCCACTGATTACCACCGTCCGGTTGAGTTCTTTTCCATGCCCCCGAATGTCGGTCAGCTGAACCGGTGTGGCTCACCGAGGCAGGTCCGGTTGCGTCTGGTTTGGAACCATTAAAACTCAATTATGTGCATCCCCCACAGACGAAAGAAAAACTTCACCCCAAAACACCGATCCGAACCGATCCGAGCCGGACGAACGGCGCCTAAATGTAGGCTTTACGCTTTACGCCCGTAGCGAGCTCCGCTTCTAAGGATGCACCCGAATGCAGGTCTTGCATTTTGCGTACAAAATATTTTCCCAACAACTTACGTTAGAGGGCTATCAACGGGGAGCTCGGGAAAAATGGTGCAGGGCAAAGAGAAAATTAATTAATTTCCTGCTGTGTGTCCGGGGACGGGCCACCGGGGTAGGTCGGCCGGGTCGTGTATTCCACCCGAGTGTCCCGAGTTTCGCTGCGTGCTGAGCTTGTATCGACGGTATAATGGATTGTCGAACTGGTGGAGCGTATGAGCAACGGATTTTCCCCGAAGTGTCTACACGGAAAGGAGGTATGTGTGTGTGTGTGAGCGTGTGTGTGAGCGTGTGTGTGAGGGGTAAGAGAATGAATACTAATTGGAAACTGATTATCATAAGTGATCCGAACGTGTGTCGAATGAATGCGAGCTTAGTGCTCTTACCCGGTGGATGTTTTTCCAAACCCAAATACACTTTCTCCCGCACACAAACACATCGAAAAGCTCGGCTATGATATCCTGGTTTTGTGATAAAACATGATCCTAATGAAGATTTCCCTTTGATCTCGGCTTGCCGGTACCGGGGATCTGTACGTTTCGTAGCTTGCGCAGACGAGAGCTTGCTCGTTTGTAGCAAATAGTATTGATTTTTGAGCACGTTATAAAATCACTGAAAATATCTCTCCAACCTCCAAGCACACGCACGTACACGGTAACATTTAGCCGGAACGATGATGGTGATTGACGGTGTTATTTGATATTAAAGCACCACCTTCCCTCCGACCGTCCGACGTTTACCCACCGTACGTTCTTTTCCTTTGATGGAATGTTTAGTGCCTTGTGGGAAAATTGTTTTGATTTTCGGCACGCAACCCGCACGGTTCCCGCCCCGAAAGCCCCGTCGGGACCGTGCGTTCCGAATCGGGTAACCTCGGAGGGAAACTTCCAACTCCATTTGGTGGGACCGTGTTTGATTCGGAGGCTTCAGCTCGATGAATTAGCTATCACGGGGGCCGCCGTGATGCCGAAAAGATTATCCTTCAGGGGATGCCTTACAAGCCGGCGCTTTACTTTGAAACAAGGCTGGCCGGTTGCCAAGCGTGGCAGTGCGAAGTGACACGTTTAATATGTGAAGACTGTTGCTTGCAGTGGGCTATGGGTTCGGGCAAGCGCTTCCAGGAAGCCCGCCGAATATATTGGCACCCGATGGGGTGGGGAAATATAAAGGATTATCATGAAAGCTCTGCTAATGAAGGTATTGTGAGCGGCTGCAAGTAAGCCGGAACGCAGCATCTTGCTGTCGAGGGTAAGTGGGGCTTTCTGGGGGGAGAAGGCAGCTGAGTGTAGGATTGAGAGAGCACAGGAACGCGCGTGTATGTATACCAAGAGAATAACAAATTAGTGGGACGAATAAACATGTCTCAGTTAAGGATCCTGCGGGGAGTAAAATATTTTATTTACTACATATGTTGCGATTTAAAATCAATCTTTGATAGTAAATGTTTTTAAAATTCCCAAAAAGATACGAGAATGATGAAATAATAGTTTGTATGTTTTCAAGTAAGAATTTCAAATAGAATAAAGTTTAGCTACGACGAACAAAACATTTTGTTATATCAGTAGCATACTTTTAGGAAGAATTTTCAAATTTTCAGTCTACATTTGCCCTTGTGATGGAGTAAGAGAGAAATTCGATAACAGGTTGTTTTCAAAACAAATGTTTGTTTTGAGCAGAATAGTGAAGAAACTCTACAAAATACGCCATTTGTTGGTTTTATCCAGAATTTTTTGTTTGGACCGCAACAAGTAACAACTTACCGCTCCTTATCTCCTTTCCATTAAGGCAATTTTATATTTTCGTTACAAATTACTAACTTCCAGCGAACACACACCACTGTACGGCCGTTCCTTCTGCTACAATGACACTCGTGACATTCGTCAATCACAATCGAAGCATTACGACTGCGGTAGGACGTCAACGTTTGTTCAATGCCGGCAGCGGCATTTGTCCAGGGAAAAACCGCAATATTCTTTCATTAACTCCGTTCCGTTTTCGGAGAATCCGCCTTTGTCTCGCCGTGCGAATCCATCCCGTTGGGGGTGTCGGATAAATTGAAAATGCCGCCAGCGGTTTACGGGAAGGGAAATTAGAAAAGAAAAAATAAACCCAAACGGCTGGCCCACCGCATGCAGCAAGGGATCATTCCAACGGCTATAATACCTTAGTCCCTTTATTTCCCGGAGATTCCTTACCCCACCTTAGCTGGTGGCGTAGCAGGAAGGGACAGGATTAGGCGAGTCGGGAGGGATGGTTTGAATTCAGTGGATTTAATTTTCCTTACTTTTTCCATTCCATCCCATTCGCTTCCTTGCCGTCCTCGGCTGGTGTTGGTGCCAAGCGAACGACAGAAGCGCGCGCGCTGTGCAAAATAAATGAAAAGCGGAAAAGATTTATTAACATTTGTAAGATTATGCATAAGCTCTCGCGCAGGGAATCGTCGCTTGTGTTCGCTCGCTTCGACGAGGGAATCCGTCGTCGTCGGCGTGTGAGCTGCACGGTGTTGAATTTTTCCTGTGGTTTTACTTTTCCGCATTACTTTTTTTTCCCATCGGGGAGGCGGACAGTGGGTAGCGCGGTTTCAATGCCTCCGCCGTTGGAGCATCACGGGAAGTTGACAATTGGCTGCCGGCTGTTAGATGGCTGGATTAAGACGAACGACAACGGCGGCGGCGGACGAGTGCGGTGTGAGGATGTTGTTCTTACTGTTTCGCTCCTGGTGTTGCACGTGCTCGGTCCTTCGGTCCATAGCTTAATTTCGGCACGATGCGTTCTAGTGGCCACGGCTTTCCGGGGACGCAAAATTACCTGCCGCTGCTGCTGCTGTTGCGGTTGACAGGAGGTGAAGAGCGGTTCGGTGCGATGGTGCGTGAAATTTTAATAGAGAAAGTAAATCCACTTATTATTCCGGAATCGGAAGATGACGATGACACGTTGCGGTACATGTTGCTTTCGCTCCGGGTACATGAATTCCACGGGGCGGAGCGTCTCAGGACAGATAATTTATCGATGCGTCGCATCGTTTGCGATAAGCTTAATGGATTGTAGTACAATCCCGTTGACCAATTATGCTGATCAATTGAGCGTGCGCTATGGCGGAGAGGATGGGGATTGGGGAAGGCGAAGATTGGTGGACTGGCCATTTTGTTCATCGGTTATGTTCTGGACGGTGTGACTATTGCGCTCATCCAAGCGGTCGACACGATGAGCACACTAGATTAGACATCGCTGATGGTGACCCTGTGCCGGTGAGTGATGCGTTTATGAGTGCTCGTTGAGAGTTAAGCTGCACTGAAGCTATTGGTTTGTGCTTTTTTTTCGCTAGCCATAGTTTGCTGCAGAATTATTTGTCGTGGAGAGGTTGAGTATTAAATTTATAATATATCTTTGAAAAAATTGAGGGTTGATCACATAAACCAAAATATAAAGTCAATAGCTGATTAAATCTATATTTTTTGACGAAGCACGAAAGCCCGAAAGTATGCAATCTGTACAACAATGGATGCAATATTTTTGTCAGATAATTGTTGCTCAAATTCTGGTTTGCCATGTCTCGTTTCGTTTCACTCTGTGCACAATGATTCATCGCTCAATGAAGAAGGTTTCACAATAATAATCTTGCAAATC